>CAICTM010000794.1:12387-48477 GCA_903772945.1 Seminavis robusta
AAATGGGCTGTATGGTTCCCAATGTTGGGAAATCCCACTCGTCGATCCAGGGTTGTCAATGAAGTGATCAAAGCTGTGAAAAAGGCTGAGGTCAGGAAGCAGGGCAGGAAATCCAATGTCAAGAGGGATCTCAAGATCCGGGAATTCCGCAAAACCATTCGCATTGTGGAACGCGATGGAGGAGCGAACATTGACACGACGATCAAGATCCCAACCATGTTGAAGGTTCAGTTTCACTTGATTGGCCGCACTGATGATTTGACCAACATGGAGACTTTGGATTTGCGCAGCCACTCCAAGTTTCCAAACTTCGCTCTTGAAACCAAGGTATCCTGGAGCAAGAATGTCCAGGAGGAGCGTGCTTGCCCGAACCAAATCATGCTGGGTGCCGCTGACCCTGACTTTTGCGTCCTGATTGCCTTGGCTATTTGGATCGAGACTCGTCTTGAGAGGGGACACGGTGATCCCAAGTTTCTGTTTGGCCATTACCGTGTCGATGATGAAGAAGCGTTCCTTGCCGCCATCGAGGCTCTGGACAACGACGAAGAGCTCGATGAGACGACGATCGAGACGGAGCCTGACCGAGTCAACGCCTGGTACCAACGGGCTTTGAAGAAGGCTTGGAAGGACCCTGAGTTCGTGGAGCTTGCGGCTCAAGTCCAGGGTAGTCTTGGTACCCACAGTGTGCGCAAGTTGCCTCCCACCTACGCTGCTGAGTGTGGGATTACCCAGTCCGAGAATGAAACTCGGGGTCGCTGGAAGGGAGAGAAGAATGGACACATCGTCCATGTCTACATCAACCTCGAGCAGCTTCCCACCGACGCCAAGGTTGCTGGAACGCTCGCTGTTGGTGGTCCCGTCAAGTACAGCATCAAGGCTGACAGCGGTGTTGACCATGGGTTCATCGGTGAGCATGTCTGTCCGAAGATGTGTGACTTCTTCGCTGACGACCCAAGCAACAACATCGCCATGGTGCTTGGTCCAGCCTTGCTTTGGGCTGCGATGGAACCTGGCTTGGAGCATATGATGACGGCTGAGATTCGCAACCGCATCCAGACGGAGTATGCCCAGCTTCGAACCACTTTGGATGAGGATCCAGGGGCCGACTACAACCCAGTGGCCAAGATCCCTCTTACAATCTACAAGGTAGCCAATGCATTGCACATTACTGAGTTGGCTCCCACCGCCCAGGTCCAAGCTGGTGCTGAGCCCTTGGTGGGGGGTGCTGCTGGCGGTGTCAACATGGAACAGCTCAACCAATTGCTTGCTCTTCAACACAGGACTCAGCAGGCGATCGAGGAGGCCCAGCAGATTCTTGCACAGGACATCAGCTCCTTGAGGGGCTATGTCTCTACGAACATTGCCATCGTGAACAAGAATATTGGGAGGATCAACCACTTCCAGTTGATCGCGAGGGGTGGTGGCAACGGTGCTCCAAGGCTTCCTCTTCCTGGTGTGCCCGGTGGAGCTGGCGTTGGTGGTGGTGCTGCGGGAGCTGGCGTCGGTGGTGCTGCGGGAGCTGGCGGCGGTGGTGCTGCTGCGGCGGGCGGAGGACTTCCCCCACCACCACCGACGAGTCCTGGGCGTTTGGCCCGTCCTCCTGCCGCAAGGGCCCCTACACCCGCTACCCTGCCAGCCCAGCTTTCGAAGAAGCCTTTCAACCTCTACGAGCTGTGGGACGAGTGGATCAAGGGCCTGAATGGCAACAAGGCCGCATGCGAGTTTACTGCTCGTGAGCGCGGCCGCGTCAAGGACAAGTTCTGCCGCCGCAAGCATGTGTGGGACTGTGTTATTCGGTTGATGGCGAAGGGCTTCGATTGGAGGGCAGCGGTCGACCGTATCTATGCCACCTACGGGTGGCTTACGGTCACCCAGATCATCAACAAGTTCAAGCACGACAAGAAGAATCAGCCCACCGGCTTCCACCCACGCTTGCGTTGAGCGAACTGCCTTGGTGGTGGCACCCAGCCTACAGCGCGATCCTGCTGTAGGCATAGCAAAAACAAATTTTATGTGTTATTAAGAAATATTTTGTGGTTACTGTTTCTTGTTGTGTTTTGTTATCTTGTTTGTGTGTGATCTGCTGGATTTCCTCTTTGCCGTTCTGCTGATTTTCGAGGACTTCGCGATTTTCGAGGAACAAACCAGTAGCAGCTAGCGATCTTTTGACTTGCGATCTTTTGCTTGGATTGACTTGGTTCTGTTCAGTGACCGACCAATCGATTCGATTCGATCCTCTTGTTCGATTCGATCTTCTTCATTGATACCTTCTTCATTGATACCAGTGAGCGAGCCAGTCGTTCGCTGGAACATGGATGTTCCAGTGAAGGTCGGGAAAGGTAGAAACACCCAAAACAAAGGGAAAGACAGGGTAACACGTAGAGCCTGGTACTCCATGTACACGGTTGTATTCCTGGTTTGTTAGAGGGGTTATACCTTTACTGTACCTGTGCAGTGTGCATTACCAAGGCACTTACTAGCTTGCCAGCTTGACCTAGCTAGCTGGAACGATCAAGCAAGGATCAAGGCATGGACTCATGACATTCTTTGGGCTTCGCTAGCATCCATCTAGCTACCGGTCCCCAGCTGGTACCACGCTACTCACTGAGTTCCACTCACTCGGTGAGTGGATACACTGTATTAGGTACCGTAGCTTTGCTACTCTGGAGGAGGGAACAGTACAATTACTCAGGGAGGTGGAGAAATTTATTCCAACCAAGGTAAACTATGTTAGCCAACAGTGGTACCAGGTATCAGTCGTACTGGAATGACGACGTAGCCGGTAGTCTAGTAAACTCTGTTTCGCGAAGCAGTGGTTTGCTGTGGCCTCATGGCTGAATGGAATCTCAATCAATTTTCTCCACCCCCCATACTTTTCTACCCTACGGTACCCACGGTGGCTGCGTTTTGCGCTCCATACAGTACTTGTGCTGCAAAATTTGCAAAACGATGACGCCAGCTCGGGATTAGTTAGTTGACCACTTGCTTGAAGTGAACCGTCAGGATCACCTTTTGTTTGCAAGTGAGAAACTGCACTTTCTCAGCTCCTTTCATTGGCTCGTTCTGTTGTAGATGATGAAGGTTAGACATAAGGACCTTCCAGGGGGGTGCCTCAAATCAATCTTCTCTGTTTGAATATATCCCCAACCACCAACCACCTGAATACAGTCATGCAAGCAATCGCTAAAAATAGGCACAACGGACACAATGAAGCGGCAGATAGTGGTTAAGAGTGGGTAAGCGTGGTAAAGAGCGGTGGAGGGTGGTCGAAGGCGGTAAAAAAGCGGTAAAAAAGCGGTAGAACAGGCGGTTGAAGGCGGTTGCAGGCGGTTGAAGGCGGTTGCAGGCGGTGGAAGATGGTTAAAAATGGTTAAGGCATAAAATACTTAATTAAAGGAGTTGTCCAATAAAACAGGAAGGTGGGAGAAGATATCAAAAGAAACAATGAGTTGGTTTGAGGCACTCCCCAGGTAAACCAACAAGGATATACTCCAGTAAAGGATAAGTGAAATGGCAAGATCTACTTTGGAAGAAAGGTGTTAATGAACCTTTGTTTAGGATTTGCCAAGAAATGACATAGAGGGATTCTAGACATTAAATGCCTCCCTGGAACTTGAAAAAAACAGCTAAACTCAGTGATCTATTATTTATTTCTGTCCACCGAGCTACTCCGCGGCACAAATGAGGATTTCCTCATTTAATGCACAGTGTTAAGAAAATAGGCAACCTAACATCACCTAGAAGCATGAAAATCAGTCTGTCTTTACACCTTGGCATTAAGACACACTGCACCAATTATACCCTTACATTTAGAAAGAATTGGTGCAAAAATGACCCCTCTTAGTAAACACCCAATATGACACTATCAACTACACTATCTCAACAAAGTAAGACAATGACATTCAAAACAACATTATTGCTGACAACTACCATTCAACAACTAGGTCAATTGGTTGGATATTGACTGAGATCTGGTAACCAGAAGTTGGTGGCTTTTTGATCACAAAGTCATCCTCCAGTCATGCTCCCAGGGGCGTTAAGTAGGAATTTCAAATGTGTTTCCCAAGCGCTCCGGAGGTTTTCCCCATTTTTGCTGCTTTCCTCATTTTGGCTGGGGAGTAGCGAGCCTTGCGTCATCAAGCCTAAATCAACTTTGTTACAGTGGCCACGTTGGATAGTGCACTTCCAACTCTTATTTCAGCTTTCTGCGTCTACTGTGCAGTTTCTAGTTTGAAACGGTATCTGGGTATCATCGGATCCTCGCACAATCCGACTTCTCCGCTCCGTTTCCTTTACTTTACTCTTTGGTTTTTCGCCTTGCCATGTCATCAACAGCACCAACAACAACAATGAATAATACCCCCGTCCTGGTCCACCAAGCGGCGCTTTTGAACCGCGAAGGAATTGCTGCCTTGTCCTGTGGCAATAGCGCCAAAGCCCATGCTTGCTTCAAGCATGTATTGGAGATCATGGGGTATATCACTCAGTTCCCCAATCTTCCCCAGGGGCACGCCGCCACTGCCTGGCTTCAAGGGGTTTCTCCCGTGTCGATCCCCAACTTTGATAATGAGCGCTTCTTCATCTACAACTGCGCCTTGATGTTTCAGCCCGTCGCGAGTCCTAACTTCACACAGCTGGACATTACGCTCTATAGCGCCGCCGCCATTTTCAACATGGCCCTCGCGTACCACCAACGCGCCGTTCAGACTGCTGGATCATCCTCCGCAAGTGGCATGTTGCGGATCGCTGCTCGCATGTACGATCAATGCCTCCAGATTGTTCGCAGTCTTCCCGCTGGTATCGAGTCGGATGCCAGTGCCCTGGTCTTGATTGTACTGAATAATCGATCTCATATCTACTTTGAGACCCAAAATTACGAAAAGGCATCGGCCATGCTCGATCATGTGCAGCGGTTATCCCGTTCCATGGTCCGTCACAATGCCGTCGGTGGTCCTGTGCTACAAACTGAATCCTTTGAGGAAATTGCACTGAATGTGTTGGTCACCACTCGACCTTCCACCGCCGCATGTGCATAGCTATGCTATCCAAAAAGAAACCCGCGCTACATACTTCCGCCATCCATATACCTCTACATACTCGCTGTAAAAATAGCTCCACATTGTTTTTGTTTTTTTAAATTTACTCCCACGATAGCACCTAGTAACTCCAATCTTTGATCATGGCTCGATCGTAAGCACCAGTTCACGACCCTGATACCCTCATCATGCCGTGCTGAGGATCAGTCATCGAAACCGCTAGCTAGCTGCCTCTCCAGCAAGCGCCAACAATTCTTCTCGTTCCGCAACCAGCAACCGCCACGGTTACTTCATGCTCTACACGAGCAATCAAATGGCTACTGCAGCTCCTCGGTTCGCGACTTTACTGTAGGACAAGGACAATTCCTGGCTGGTGAACATGCATCGGCCTCCAAGCTCACATTATTGGAAGGAAACTCCTTGCAGGCTATCTCCAAAGCAGCGACTAGTATATTGGTATATTTTGGTGGAAAGGAAAGATCAACTTCCACACGAGCAAAAAGGAATGAGATACCGTAGGCTACAGATCCTGTTGGTACCGGTCTCGTAGGCCTGCCTATGGGTGATTCTTCCTCCTTTGTTCCCTACAAGACGGTCTGGTTATGCTCAGCTCCAAGAGCTCCCGAAGACACAAGCAATCCAAGCCAAGGTCTGCTCCAAAACATGCTGGGAAGGATTGTTTGGGGTATCTCTCGGCTGACGTTTACTGCAATCTGGACAAAATCTATTCAAGGACCCAAGCGATCAATGCAATAGTTTGCAACTCTAAAACTCACCATCGATGGTTATTGATAAGGTATCAGCCAATTTCTATCACACTTTTAAAATTAACATTTCTTGAAAACGAGGGAAATTATAGTCTGCAGTACTGCGTGGTGAAGTTGCTTGATCTCATCCAAAAACAAACACATCTAGGAGCCAATAGCTTTGTCTTGCTCTAGCCAGTCATCCATCCGTACATCTATTCCAAATCTGAACGCCAGCTGCCTATCTCACAAAGAACAAGGCCAGATAGGAGAGATAGAAGAGCTTCCACAAATGCATGTAGAATCCGTACACTTCCTTGGGATCTTCGGGATCCACCCCTTGAGCCTCCTTGCGGACGGACAACCCGCCCGCGACAGAAGCAACACCAATGGCTCCACGAAAGGCCGACAGCAGGGCCGATGGTGCCATGAAGGCTCCACGCATAAAACCAGCACCATAGGCGAAAAGGAGTCCGGTCAAAAGTCGTCGCATGGCATGGAAGATTCGCTTTTGCCCTATTCTCACCGAGAAAGTTCGGACATTGGAGATCGCATCTCCCCTTACATCAGGAACATCTTTCATCAAGGCAATGACAATACCAAAAATCCCAAAGAACAGACTGGACAGGGCACATTTCATGTTTCCAAAGAGACAGTTCAAGGCAGTAGCCGAGGAGACTCCAAAAGCAGCGGATTGGGCATGGGCAAAGAATCCAGCATTGATAATGGTACCTCGCACAGCTACAATGCAAAAGGCTGCCAGCAAGGGGAATCTCTTGAGCCGAAAGGGAGGCAAACTGTAGAGAGTTCCCAGAATACAGGAGCCCCAAAGCGCGACATTCAAACCTTCTGATCCCAAAACTGGATGGGCCACACCCAAGGAGAGGGAAATGATCAAGGCAACCAGTACCGTGATAATGCCCGTCTTCTTGGACATGATTCCAGCCGCAATGGGCAAATCTGGCTTGTTGATCTTGTCAATTTCCACATCTGTAACTTGGTTAAGTCCCGTAATGTACAGGTTCATCAACAGCGAAGGCACCATGGCATACAATGCCGCCACAATATTCGCAGTGGAAAATGCAGTTGAAAAGGATGGGGCTGCCAAAAAGTGGATTGCAGGGATAGCCAACGCCGACCCGATCAAAGTATGAGGTCTCGTGAAACGCCAGAGCACAATGGGAAAGGGAGGTTTGTCAGTCTCTTCTTCCTCCACGATGTTATCCAAAGCTGTAGTGGCATCAATGCTTGTCTTCAACGTCGTCGCTGGAGATGAAGGTCCATTATAGTGAATGGATTTGGCTGCCGAGAACGCAACCCGAGATGCCATGGGCTGTGGCAAGCTGCTAAAGCAAGCGGCTCCACTGGCCGATGCCAGGAGCAAGGCAAGCTGATGGTAGGTCTTCATTGCTTTAAAACCCTTGTAAAAGTTTTTTTGTGTTGATATCTTCCGAGGGAGATTGGATTTGGATTGCCAAGCGAAGCCAAGCCAGCAACCCAGCTTGCAGATAGAAAGAGCTCGAGCCAACTATCTGATGTCGACAACAAACAGATGGACCTCAGAGCAATCCCTACACTATCAGAGTGTTTAGATTGAGTCATTTAAACAAATTTAAACCAAATTGGATCATAACTAAGGAAAACAAACAAAAGTGTTGTAAACAAACAAAGAGGTTTACATTTTGCATTTCAGAATATCAAAACGTAGAATGTTTATTCAATCTAACAAAATGTAATGCGGGCTCTAAGCTACCAGGCAGCTTGCTTGACCCCCCTTTATGCAGTCTTGTGGGGACCAATGACGTGGATCCAAAGATACCTTTTTGCTACCGAGAAGAAGAAGGGCGATCATTTGCTCGATGTGAACCCGGAAAAGAGCTCCCGCGAGGGCACCAGTTTCCATCGTCTGCCGAAAGCAGCCGTGTCAAGTGTCGCTGCTTTGGCAGTCCAGGATATCGCGGGAGTGCCTCTCACTGTTCAGGAAACAAACAGAACCATGCAAGGCCCAGGTGACATCAGCCAGTAGCTAGCATGGCACTGTGGCCAAATAGCTAGCGTAGGTTCCAAGCAAGAGCGTGCGGTGTGGGATGCTAGCCACTCAGTGACATTGAGCTGATTGCTCAGGCAGGAACATTCATCTTGACAAAGATCGATGTGGTTTGCTTGGTCAAAGTTGCTTATGATTTTTCTTGTGGTTTACGAAGACAGATTGCAAAGCAAACATGGGTAGATCAACTCCCGGGCTGCCTGAGCTGAGAAACTCTGGCAAATCGAAGCCAGCTCTACTAGTACTTTCGGCTCTCTCTTCCAATTCTTTGGACGCTACCGTACCTACGACTCGGCGGCATCCCGAGAATTCGGAGCAAGAGTCAGTCTTTCTATTTTGGGTCGTACTCTAGGTAGAAGCCTGGTTTGGGAGCGACGGCATCAAAAGTACAAGCCTCCACAGCTCGGTCGGTCCTCCCAAGCCAAGGTCTGTCCTCCCAAGCCAAGGTCTGTTGTCCGGCTTGCTCACTGTTTCATGTTGGGAGCCACAACTGACTGGGACATGCGTATCCTAGCTGGGGAAAACGTCATGCTTTGAAGACTTGTCATCAAAGGTTTCACAACCGTAGCTACGTTCTTGATCTATTCGTTTTAGATCAAAGTACCAGGTACCTTAGCTCAGCATGGCGAAAGCGTGCAAATGCCGACTACACCACATACAGACAACCAAGGACGAGGCACAAAAAGTGGTAGCATTGCATCTTGTATGTTCTAGCACGGATGCTCAGCAGCACCAAGAGAATCCTGAGATGATCCGTCGGTATCAGTGTCAGCATGTACGACGTCATGAGCTTCTACCTGTGCGGAAGACTTGGTAAGTACATGATACTCGCCTCGACCATCCTGAAGCTGGAGCTTTGACCAATTGGCTTTGACTTGGGGGAGATCAGCAGAAGCAATCACAACAGCAATGACAATGACCAGTGCCACTACCATGATCACCAGGTGTGCCTCTATCATGAGTTCATCGAGCTCGAAGCAGCACAGATAAAAGGCAATAAGATAAAGCCAGAAGCCTTGAAGGACAAGGAGGGCCCAAGAGCTAATGTGTGCAATGATACTGTCAGTTTGCATGACCGAATACCCAAATGCCAAACCATCTGCTAGATTGATGTGTCCCAGATAAACGTGCACTGATTGGTCAAGGCTAGATGCCATTGACATACCATGAGCCCGCCAAACAAAAAAGGCCAAGCAAAGAGCTAGTGCCAAAGCCGTGCGTCCAGAATCAGGAGAAAGGAATTCCTTAGATTCCAAGTAGGCAATCAAGCCAACCATAAAGAAACAAGAATACAGGGCCATGTGTAGACGGATGCTGGTGTCAATTCCTTCCCCAAGAGAATGGTAAATGGCCCCTGCAACAGTCAATACCATGACCCAGATTCCAATAGAGCGAATGATGCCCTTGTCCTGCAGGGGAAGATGAACATCTGTGAACGTTCGACCAGGAGGAAGCCGTTTGGTCATCTGCAAGGTCTTGAAAAGTGCATACAAGCCAAAGGCTGTAAAGATAGTTGCTGGAGCAAGGTGCCCGGGAAACTTTTCCCAACTCTTGTCCGTCATCATCTCGTTCGTTGTCAACTCCTACGCGAACTGGCTAGGTAGTAGCTAGCTTGCTTGTATTAGCGGGGGAGAAGAGAAAATGAAGCAACATGAGAGAGATGAGAGTAGGAAAGCCGGCCACTAGTATCACTTTGGCATGAAGCTTATGAAGCAAAATGAGAATTGTGAGCAAGGACTTTTCTCTTGAACGGCGAACTGTATGGTGCTTGCACGTGTATGTATTGAAACCCTTGCTATCTAGCTAGCGCCAACAATTGGCAAAACCAGGGCTAGCTAGATAGATCTTGAAGAGCAACCCCAGAGTCTGCAATAGTTCTCGCCTCACTTTTTGTTCATTTAGAGGGAAATTTGGCGAAATGTTGAAAGAGTTCGGAAAACACCAACCAAAAATCATCCAAATGCGAATCGATTCGATTCATGATTCGATTCAATCTTTGTGACACAGTGGTTAGGGGTAGAGATAACTGCCATTGGATGGTCGCGGATACCCTGGCGGCTTTGGTGTTCGGTCATTGGCTTCAATGGACCGCTGGAAAGACATCAAGGAAGCGTCGACGAAGTTTTCTCACAAACCATCACAACAGATAAAGCACCTCCAAGCAAAAAGGAAAGGATTGAGCTGTTTGAGAGACTATTTTGATTTAGAAACCATGAGTACTACCGGTGTGCAAGAGAAGCCTCGCATTTTGGCCCTGTTTGATGTGGATGGCACTTTGACAATTCCCCGCGGAGAGATCACTGAATCCATGCAGACGTTTATGCAGGACTTGAGCAAGAAAGTGACGGTTGGCATTGTTGGAGGTGAGGGAACAAATAATTGTCACAATGGTGGAATCCATTATCATTATCTTAATGAATTTTCTGGGGAGGGTATTCTTGTTTCTTGGTGGCAGTGATTCGATATCATTCTCAAACTTTTTTGTTTCCCGCATACCTTTTCTACCAATGACCCTCTCCAACATTCCATCTACAGGAAGTGATCTACCTAAGCAAGAAGAGCAGCTTGGCGCTGGAATTGTGAAGATGTTTCCTTATAACTTTAGCCAGAATGGTCTTGTTGCCTACAAGAATGGAGAAATCCAAGAGATCCAAACCATTTCCAAGCATTTGGGCGAGGATAATGTCAAGCGCATTGTCAACTGGGTCATGAAGTATCTCGCTGACACGGACCTCCCCATCAAGGTGAGTTTCTAGTAGTCTGATATTTGGTATATGGGATGGCGTTTTTCGGGATCTGCGTTGAGGGGAAGGGAAGGAAATCAGGATTTCAATTCGTGTTTTCTCATAGTGATTTTTGCCATCTTCATAATATTTTCACAATCCATTTCCAGAGAGGAACCTTTATTGAATTCCGAAGTGGAATGTTCAATATTTCTCCCATTGGTCGCAACTGCTCTCGTGAGGAACGTAACGACTATGAAAAGTTTGATTTGGAACACAACATTCGCAAGAACATGGTGGAAGCCATGAAGAAGGAATTTGCTGACTTGGACTTGACCTTTAGCATTGGTGGACAAATTTCTTTTGATTGCTTTCCAACTGGGTGGGACAAGACCTACTGCCTCAAATTCTTGCCTGCCGGTGATTTTGATGAGATCCATTTCTTTGGAGACAAAACCTTTGAGGGCGGAAACGATTTTGAAATCTTTTCCCACGAACGAACCATTGGACACACTGTGACATCTCCAGATGATACCAAGGAACAATGTACAAAGCTCTTCCTGAGCTAAGCAATTGAGATTCTGTTGGCTTACTGGCTGGCTGACTACAAGGGTTGGTGATGGAAATTGGTGGCAGCTCCATCGTCACGGTTTTGGAGCACTCAACTGCCTGCTGTATATGTAGGAAGTACAGTGAAAAACTACAATTTACAAGTAGCTACCTATTAGCCAAGTCAATCTACTACTTTTGCCGTTTTGAACTAAGATGGAACCATACGATATGACCATGATGGAGACAGCCTCGGATCCATAGAGAGCTGACAATCAATTCACGATCGTCGTCGTCTCTTGTTCTTCTTTGGTGTTTCCGGCTTGGCGGCATCGCACATGCTGCAGTTGAAGTCACCTTTCTCGTTCTTCATGGTGCACATTTCGCACTGCCACCCACCCTTTATGGGAGGTTCGTTCTCTTGTACGCTTGGAGGGGATGCTGCCCTCGTGTTCTTTTGTTGCTCTGGGGGCGGAGATGAAGACACTTCTGGGCCTGAAACGTTGTCCGGTGGACTTCCTGGACCCTTCTCAGCAGTATTGGCAGACTCCTCTGCGGTGTCCGTCTCTGTGGGTTCCATCTCTTCGTCTTGGTCTTCTTCAGAAGCAACACCTGCCTCGTCACTGTTTTCTGCAGACTCATCTCCGATAGGAAGGCTCTCATTGTCGTCATCTGCGCTTTCCTCATCGTCCATGTCTTTGTCGCCCTCGTCGCCGCCCGCGCTTGCTTGGCCATCACCTGTGCCCTCCTTGTTGCCCTCATCGTTGCTTTCTTCGCCGTCGCTCTCGGTGGTACCGGTATTGGCTGATGGCTTTGCATCGTCCTCGTCGCCGCTTCCCTCTTGGTCGGCGGCTTTCTCTGCTTCCTCCAACTCTCTCACCGCCTCTAGTTCTGCCATTGCTTCGGCTTCTTCCTCTTCTTGTTTGCGCTGCTGGATCAAGCTCCAGGTAACTTCCAATCCAAACACAAAGGAAACAGAATCGTAGCCTCGCATGGCCGCACGGAAAACTGGGTCATCCACTGTGTCGGCCGAGTAGTGATGCGACCAGCTTCTCATGTTCTCTTCATCTGGCATCCCCAGCTGTTCTTGAAAATCTTCACCTCGCTCATTGTTGGTGGGAGCTTCACAACCAAGAATGTCATCGTCATCGTCCTCAGCGCCACTCTTGGCCTTGACTTCGTCGTCGTCGGCTTTCATGGTCATGAGCTCGGGCACGAGCAATGTCCACTGTTCCGTCCAACGAGCCTGCAGGCGACGAGCAGCATCAGCAATTTCGTGCTTTTCTGGCTCCCAGACCTTAAGACAGTTGGAGAAAATCCGATTGACATCTTTGGAAAAATCGGATACATTTTTGTAAGTGGAAGCTGCAGCAGATTGTTTTGGTTTCGCAGCGGCTGCACCTGCGTCCTTGGGAGGCTGCGTCGCCAAGGTTTGGGCCAGTCTAGTTCGAATCGTCCCAAAGTCCATGGGTTGCTTGACAATCTTCTCCCATTCCTCCGTCGAAACCCCGTGATTTTGGGACACCATTGGCTTCAGAAAGAAGCTGGCATCTTCCTCCTTGACCATCTCATCCAGCAACTGGCGGCATCGGACCAACTGTTTTGGGAGCTTTTTGAGTGCTTCCGCTTCGGCATTGTCGTGAATGATTTCGCATCTCTCGCAACGCAGTTTGTCGTGTGTATCAGACGGAGTCCCTGCGCGTAGCTTGAATAAGTTTCGCAAGTCCTTGGTGCTGAGAGTATTCACTTGCTCCTTGTCATCCACTACAGACTGCAGTCCCTCTTTTGAGAGTTGCCGTTGGAAAATCTTTTCTTCGACAGTACCCGTAGCGAGGAAGCGATATGTGAAGCATCGCTTCTTTTGACCGTCACGCCAGCAACGTGCTGCTGCCTGTTTATCCACCGCCGGGTTCCAGTCTATTGTCAAGCGATTTGGTAGGTGGGGTTAGTGAGGCAATATTCAATTGGTGCTATCAGGAAGGGTAGTAGGCTCAATAGTACTGCGGCTGACTTACCGGGGTCGAACAAAACAAGTCGATTGCCACCAATCAGATTCAGGCCGCTGCAAGAGAAACAAGGAGACGATGGGATTAGTGCGTGGCGTCATGGAGGAGGGCAGAAACATTTGAAGGCATGCAACTCTCGACACAAAAGACGCAACGTACCATCCACCAGCTTTGCTCGAAAGTAAAAAGGCAATCAACGAAGAGCTCGGATCGTTGAATTCATCGACCATTTTTTGTCGCTTCTTCATGCTGATACTTCCATCCAATCGACAGAATCCCCACGAGCTTTCTCGGCACATGCGTCCAATGAGATCGAGCGTTTGAGTGTAATTGGATACAATGACAATCTTGTCATTACCGTTGCCCGGTTTGCGCATTTCCCTCATGAGCCGGTACAGGACAAACATTTTGCCACTCCATTCGGGATGAATGGGGGCGTTCATGCTACGACTACCGCCGCGTTCGACAAAGGGGAGGAATTTAGAGATACCGGCGGCTCCGGGTGCGGCCTTTTCTTCCTTGTCGCCGGCAGCGTCATTGTAGTTGACCCGCTTCTTGGAAGCTGCACGGCGTCCGCCCGCTTTGGCACCGCCGCCTGAGTCGTTTTCTTCGGCAATCAGACTGGGATGGTTGCATAGTTTCATGAGCATTTGGATACTCCCGAGACAATTGACTTGTTTTCCCTTGAGGACATGATGCATGGCCTTGCTATTGATCAAGTGTTCGTACATGTTCCGTTGAATGTCTGTCAAGTTGCAGCAGACGACCTGTACCAACTTGGGAGGCAAATGCTGTGCATTGAGCGTATTGACACGTCGTAGAATAAAGTGGTTGACAACTCCACTCATGTATGCCTGCGTATCGATCATTTTCTGCTTTTGTTTATCCGTGGCATCGGGTTCTCGTCCTCGCAGAATGGGTCCTAACAAGTGTTTTCGAAAGGATTCGGGCGTTCCCAGCACACCTTGATTGGTAAAGTCGACCATGGCAAAGAATTCTTCTAGATCATTTTGCATGGGCGTTCCCGTCAAGAGGACACGTCGTTTCACAGGAAGCGAATTGAGTGCCCGCGAGGTTTGATTCTCACGGTTCTTGAGTCGATGGGCTTCATCGCAAACGAGTAGATCGCAGCAATCGGGATGTTTGATGAGTCGTCCGACATGGGCCCGAATGCATTCGTAGCTGGCCACGAGTACATTGAATAGTTTGGTCCGTACAAATGCATCCAAGTTCTTTTCGACACTGGCTCTATCGGCTTCGGCAATGGCTAATGTTTTGACGACACCTGGCCCCAACCATTTGATGAATTCATTCTCCCAATTTTTGACGAGGGAACAGGGACACACGACAATGACACGCCTGGCAGTGGGAGCCCCATTTGCCGTGAGACCAGTTTTGAGGAGTGTGTAAATGAGTGCCACGCTCTGGAGTGTTTTCTGTAGTAATAAAATAACAATTGTAGTAGAGTGGTCATGATGGATTGTTGAGTTGGTTGGTGCAAAGAATAGAGAGAATTAGAAATGAAAAAAAGTGAGTCACAAGGATTAGGTGGGCTCTGTCATTGGAAACTATTGCTCTGTTTGATTGATTTGACTCTTGTGTGTAATGATAAACTTACTCCCAACCCCATATCATCAGCCAGAATACAGCCATTTCCTTCAAAGGAGTCCTTTTTGAGCCCCATGACACACTCGTACATGAATTGTACTCCTTCCCGTTGATGCGGTCGCAACCATTTCGCCAGTACGGTCGGCACAAAGACATCCTTTTTGCTGTATCGTTCCTTGGGTGCTTCCTTTTCGACTCGTCGTGTGACGGCAATGCCGTATTCGTCTTCTCCTTGTTCGGTTTCTCTATAAAAAAAGAAATTAAAAACATGTTGAGACTCACCAATGCCAAGAAGAATGCAAGAAGAATGACACAAACAAATGAATAGAGACTTACACGGTGGATGGAATTCCCCTGGGTTCCACATCCTCATGCAAATGAGGACTCTGCCATACACGCAGTGGTTCGGTTGGTTTTTCGGGTTCTTTGGCATTTTCCTTGTCATTCTCGTCACTCTCGCCTCCATCATCGTCATCATCGTCTTTGAGTCTCCGCGGTCCTTTGAATGTCAATCCTTTTCCAGCACGAGCCATCAATTTGGCCATGCCATCCATGCGTCGCTTGGGACCCAGCGAAGATCGTCGCAGAGCATCGTCGGACGCTCGACCGTACGCGCGTCGTTTCAGCATGGGACGTTGGAATTTCTTTTGCGATTGGACGCTGAGACCGGCAAACATGGGAGCTCGTTGCACCATAATCATCTTGCCCGGTTGAAACAGACGGCTGCTGGTATTGCTCTTGATCACCGAGCAGCTCTTGTTGACACCACCACAAGAAGAAGAGTCATTGTTGGGGGTTTTGGGGCGTTTGAGGTACATGGTGGAAAATATAATTGTAGTAAAGAATTGCACAGAATGGAATGGAAAAAAGACTTGCTTGGAACGCCGCAATGGAAGAGATCACAAGAAAAATTCTCCTTCTTCGAACTCTTCTTCTCTCACAAGAGACCTTCCTCCAATACTGGCTAGCTACGGTAGTAGAGAGCGACCACAACAGCACCGCTTGACTTCTTCTTCTTCCTGCCTCGAATGAATCGAATCAAATCAAATCCACCAAGCTCCACCACGATAAAATGATGCCAACGAACCAAGTGACCTGGAGAGGCTCGTCCACCTGTGCTTCCGAGAAGCACGATGGCGCGAAACCAACCCTTACCTTGGTTTGAAGCTATTTTATGGTTGCTCGAAAATTGTTGACAGCAAAGCTGCTTCGTGCGTCATTCCGTTTTGTGTGGCTGCAAGTCTCCGTTTTTCTCAAGAACAGCCGACCAAACCTGCCTCTGCCATTCTTCTTTACAAATAGAACACTTGGACAATGAGGTCGACGTCTGCTAGTAGCTGGATAGCGTTGGCGGCCGCACTATTCCTCCATGATGCGGCTGCCTTTACCATTCCAACAAGGCTGTCAAGGCGGACGATTACCGTGAGGTACATGGCAGGTGGCTTTGAGTGGGAAGATCCAGGAGAAGTCTTTGATCAAGGGGTCGAAAACCCATTCAAGAATCCCGATCTCATGAAAGGAGGAGATGATGGAATGAAAATTGATCCGGCCAGGCTCTTGGGCCCGCGATTAAATGGATCCAATCTGTATCTTGTTGGAATGATGGGAACAGGTACGGGACGAATGAATGATGCAATTTTGGAATTTCTAAAGGTGTTTTTCTCACTCGTTTTGATTCTATGCTGCCATTGAAATAGGAAAATCCACCGTGGGAGATATTGTGGCTCGACGTAAGTCTACATCAGCTCATTCAATTCATTCACATGAGGATCATTTATTTTGGTCGATGGAAGGGTCTGATTTTGTGTTCCCTTTTTTCGTGGTTTTCTTGGTTTTGTGAGAAGGCATCGGCAGCTACAACTTGTTGGACACGGATGACATTATTGAGAAAGCTAGCTCCATGGCCATTCCCGAAATTTTTGAAGCGGAGGGAGAAGAAGGATTCCGGGAGGTAGAAACCCAAATTTTGAATTCGGTACATCCCTACGTTCGTTGTGTCATTAGCACGGGAGGTGGTATTGTCACTCGAAATGAAAATTGGTCCAAACTGCAGACTGGAATAGTCGTATGGCTCGATGCCGCACCCGAAGTCATTATGAAACGAATTGAAGGAACCGATCGTCCACTCTTGCAAACAGAAGATCCACTGCAAACGCTCAAAGATTTGCTAGAGGAACGCAAAGAAAAATACGCACAATCCGATCTGCGCATCGAAATCACAGAGGATATGAATGAAGAGGAAGTGGCCAGCCAAATTGTATTTGATCTTCACAACTTTATCGATGACAACCCGCCTGCTTGGAAGTTGGCAAAGGCCAAAGCTCAGTCAGAAGGATTGGACTGGGTATAATACGTAACAAACATAACGTCTAGCTAGCTACTAGATTGGTTGCATTGCATGACCGTGAAAATGATGGTTCGTTGCCATGCCACCCGTTTGGTTGGGCTGACTGGCTGGGGGACTAAAGTGACGCTAACTTTTCCCCTCCTGCCCTGAAAAGGTTGAAGGGTTATGGCTTCAACTACGACCGTTGCACAGCATCCGCGGGAGCCTCATCAATCAATTAACCAGAATCTATCGAATCACTCGCTGCACAAAACGCTGGCATTCGATCACAGTTACCAGTGAAAGCACACGTTCTGTTTTGGCTCGGTCCAACCAATCTTCTCTGTAGATAGTTTCGTATCCCTGGGTTGCTTTCGATCCCATGCATTCGCCCCAATCTAGCTACTCGTAGTTCGTTCACGTCGAATGGTGTTGCTTGACTCAAGCTCCGTTTCTGGCGGATGTTTCAGGGATGCAGCGAAGGGAACTCGAAGGTTACATTGTCAAGCACGTTCGCGTTCATTGGCACAACGCTATCTGGCCTCCTACAACCCAACTCCACATCCCATGGTTCCGACCTCGCCGGTGCCCCCCTCAGCCAGAGTCAAGTGACTGTCAATCTAACAATCCACGTGCTGTCTGCTGGCTACAAAATGGTGGCTATCTGACGAAGTAGATTTAATTTTTCATTCAATCAAAATTACCGTACGGGTATGTACTAGCTAGCTAGAGCTAGAGCTAGATGTGCCCTGGTACTGTATGTTGTGACGAAGCTCGTGCTTTTCTACGCGAGAACTAATGTAATAATGTGTAGGCTTTGGAGTGTTGACAACATTGCTGATGCTTGTGGTTTGCTTGATATGACCCCCTTCACGAAATTGATTCTCCCAGTGGATAATGACTCCTATCTCCCTTACGAATGAAAGGACTTTTTCCTCATGAGCCGATGTCGTCCCGCCATTTTCGGGTTGCTCTTGTTGGTGGTAGATTTTGCCTTGGGGGGTATCGTCTTGGGGGATGGTACTACTGGGTCATCTTGTGTTCCGGCTGTACTATCCAACTCTTCACTGTAGTCATCGTCAAAGCGAGAGCTCTTATTTTTCTTTCCCCAAAGCAAGTTTCGCATCGAGTTGGAATACCTCGGGATGGTCACCACCGAGACGATGGAATCAAAGCGGATCAATCCACCCCGTTTCTTGGCTTCACCGCCCTTGAGGTATTGTTGCGAACAGGCTTGGGAGCAATGACCATGTTCCGGTTCTGGCATTGTTGTCTGCTTGGAGGACGGCTCGTCTTCGGCCGTAAAGGGTGCGTCTAGAAGACCCAATCGGTTGAACAGCAGAGCTCGAAGCTGGTGCTGTCGCTTCTTGATTACGGGGCTATCGTGCCTTGCAGCACTACTACTAGTAGTGGTTGGACTCTCCATTCTTCTTTCTCTTTTGGTGTATTTGTGGCTTCCTTGTGGCTTTGCGATCGAGACGGTGGACAAAACTATGCAATTCAGGAGGTGGATGCTTGGTTCTGCAGCATCTCAAACAGGGCTTCGGTGGTTTTGGCCTTGTTTTTGCTGTTTGGGTTGATAAAAGACGCTCTTCTCAAGTTGCGGTAAAAAAGCTGTCTGCCGTACCAATTTACCCGAACCTCTTTTTCTAAGTCACCTGGAGTCATTGTGGAGTCCAGTGACAGTCATATTCCGCAAACTGGTACGACTACCGGTACGACACCGGTATGAAAGGACAAAACTATTATTTTGTACGTTGTATGGTACCGGTACCCAAGCCGATCTACCGGCTTAAATTTCACTAAACCACCCAACACCCAACAAGCAACATAGTACAGTAGTAGCAACATCCGAGTCCACGATTCTTGACAGCAGCGAGATAGTGGGAGACAGACAGAGAAAGTAATATCACCATGAGCGAAAGTAGATGGGGCCCCAGAAACCACGGCAGCGACCGCAGAAGACGTGGTGACGATCATCGAGGAGGAGGCGATTGGCGTCGTGATCGGTCTCGTTCTAGGTCTCCCAGTCCTCCTTCGATAGGGAGACGATGGGATCGAGAGGACCGTCGACGGGGCGATGAGGATCGTCGCCGCAATGAGAAGGACGAAGCAGCTCCTCCTGTTGCTCGTGTGTCGTCGTCGGATCGAGATCGCCAAGAAGCCGACCGCAAAGCCCGCATGGCTCGACTGCGAATGGAAAACGAAGAAGAGGAGCGACGATTGGCCAATGTCGATGGTGAAGGAGACGAAGATGGTAATGATGGTACAAATCACAACGGAAGAAAACGAAGACGACCCGAACCAACCAAAGAAATCATTCAAGTGCAGGAATCAGAGTTGGAAGGATTGGATGAAGAAGAACAAATGAAGCGATTGCTGGGATTCTCGGGTGGGTTTGGATCTACCTCTGGACAACAGGTCGAAGACAATCAGAGTAGTGCGGCACAGGGAGCTGCTGCCAAGAACAAGGTATGCCTGATTTCTTTGTGATTTTATTGATGTGTGGTTTTGGATTTTTGTCATTATGGTCTGGTGTCCTAATGCAATTTCTTTTTGTGTCCCATTTTCATTTTTGCAGGCAAGAAAGTATCGTCAGTACATGAATAGGAAGAATGGATTCAACAGGCCACTTGAGAAAATGGAGTAGAGCAAGATGATATTGACCAAAAGCTGCAGAAGATATTCCCCTTGCTGTGACTTTGGGACGAGTCAACAACAGTATCACAACTATCGGTCGATTGGGTTTGTTCCTTTGTGGACTTGGGACATCATGGGAAATGATCTATTTGTATGGCCTCAACAATACTCGATGAATGATTCATCCTACCAAAGACGGAGTGTCATACATATATCAATGCTGCCACCAACGATGTGCCCACAGTACATTCAACGAATTTATTTTCATTCGGCGATGTTTGGAGTTTCCTCTTCTTCAGTATCTTGCGAGTTCAATCAAGTAGATACCGGTTGGTCATGGCTGTTGTAATCTGCTGTCGGTTGGCTCCTTTCGAGCTGGCCTAATAGAGTGCAGATAAACTCGTAACGAATATTCAAGTGCGGGTGTTGGCTGCTTTCGTTCCTAAATTCCTTGCTCAGTACGTCACGGACGCGTTTTGAGAGGAAATTGCGCGACATAGGTCTGGTTTAGGAACAAGGCGGGGATGTCCATGTATGGCTGTGGCGCAAGGCCTGACTAGATATGTTTGGTTTGTTTCTAAATAATAAAGTTGATTGACTGAATGATAAGTTGAAAAAGTAGGCAAGAAAGAACATCCAGACGGAAAGACCTGTTCGAATCTTTTCCACAAACTGAGGGCGACAAGCCCTGGCGTTTGCCTAGATTGCGCAAGCTAGACCTAGGCTTGGTCGGATGGATACAGATGATTGCGTTGCATTGCATTTGTGATGTTACACGTGTGTTTCCTCCACACACCCGATGATTGCAAGCCATCCGACAAACGAGTTTGTCCTCGGCCGCTGAAGGACGAATCATCGACACATTATCTAGACAATTATTTACTGGACCACTGGAGTGACTGACAACCAAAACACGAAAAAGGGGGCAGGAAGGATAAAAAGTCTAGCGTCTACGCCCAGACCTAAAAAAAGCAACGAAAGGCAGAAAACACGTTAGAAGTCAAATCACCATCTGCCCATGATGGCTGCAAGCGCCAAACAAAACAACAGCATCAGGATCCATTCGGCATGAACGAACGTACCTTGAGAGTAGTGTCCCAGGATCCAGTACAAAGTGCTTCTCCGGATGGCGAAACCCCCAAAGAGGCAATATGTCGTTCGTGCGCTCCGGCCATGGTGAATGCGGGTGTCGCTCGTTCGGCCATGACATCAAAGGCTAATACGGATCCATCGGAATGTCCCACGAAAAGGATGCGTCCCGACTTGCTAAATGCGAGTGATGTGAGTTTGTCTTCGGCGACACCGGGATCGTTATTGGCCCCGGCTCCACCGAGATTGACCTTGAACAATGAGAGTTCGTTGTAGGCTCTCATATCAAAGATACGAATACCTCCATCTTCAGTGCATGTGGCAAAGCAGTTTCCATCGGCGGGCATAAAGTCGACGCCATTGACATCACCGGTATGTCCCATGAATGTTTGCACGCAGGATTTGGAAGCTCGGATATCCCATACCTTGGCCGTTTTGTCGACACTGGAGGACACGAATACATTTTTATCGGTGGGACTGAGACTCATAAAGTTGATGTGTTCCTTGTGTCCGGCAAATGTATCTAGAACGGTACCTCGTGCGATATCCCAGCGAATGCAAGTGGAGTCTCCACTGGACGTGAGAATCTTGGTATCATCTAGGAATCGACAGCAAGTGATGAGTCCATCGTGTGATGCCATTTCCATGGCTTGATCGGGACTGGATAGTTTGTATACGGTACAGAGATTGTCGAGTCCTCCGCAGGCTACCAGTTCTCCCTTGGTTTGTTCGTATCCGACACTCATCACGTAGGATGACTTGAGCGTAATGGCCTGAACTTTGTTGGACGTGACGGCATTCCAAATGAGTAGATTTCCATCTTGTCCAGCACTGACGAGATGACGTGAATCTCCTCCCCAATGCATGGCGGTGACTTTCCCAAAGTGTCCCTTGAGACATCGACGCATTTTGGTGGTGGGTGGATTTCGAATGGGTGCCGGGTTTTGTGCCTTGGTTCGAGCGACCGCTCCGAGTCCCTGATCGCGTTTGCCATTTTGTGTCTTTTGAATTTGTTTGGCCAGATTTTCGACCTATTATAATATACAAAAGAGACGTGAGAATGAACGAACAACCGAAAGAATGAGACAGTATCGAGCAGAGGTGGTGGTGGCATCCGGAATGGAACGACTGAACCAACCCAACCCGCCGACCAATCAGTCATCTGGCTAGACCATTCTACAAGTCGAGCCAATATTCCCTATGGACCCACCGGTATCCCTTATTCTACGCACCTCTGCCTTTGCCGCCTCGATTCTGGAGTTTAGGTCTGACATGATGCTATGGTTGTAGCGTTTGGTAGAAACAAGACTTGTTGAAGAAAGAGTGTGGGAAGGGTATCTCGTTCCTAAAAGACTATCGATCTATCTAGCTAGCTGAAGACTCCTTTTCGAGGTCCTTGAGCTCTCGCTTGGATGATGCACAGATGAGATGCAAGGTGATGACGATGACCTTGATAACGACGACAGGAACAACAAGCCACAACAGCAACAGCAGCACCAACAAGGAGAGGATGGAGTTTGGCCTCTTCCGTTGACAGCTCGACAGCTCCAATTTTTGCAAAGGGGTTGGCATGAAGCGAAGGCTTATGACCAGTTAATCCCGAACTCT
This sequence comes from Seminavis robusta, assembly GCA_903772945.1. Classification (NCBI taxonomy): domain Eukaryota; phylum Bacillariophyta; class Bacillariophyceae; order Naviculales; family Naviculaceae; genus Seminavis; species Seminavis robusta. The sequence goes on from CAICTM010000794.1 coordinate 34,766, forward strand.
CACTCCCGTGTTCATTCCTGGTAGCAGTTCAATCATGGATACCAAAATCTTTTCTCCTCTGGTTAGTAAACCTTCTTCTCCTTTTCTTCCTCATCCCTCCCTGCCATCAAGATGTGGAGATGACGGATCCATCATCATGTTGTGATAATAGTGATAGTAATAAGGATCCTCCAGAAGAATGGACCGTGACGACCATGATCATGACAGTCGCCACATCGTTGGAAGATGACAGTCCCATGGAAATCAATTTGGCCGAGACTCTGGAACGTAAAAAGAATCCCCCCAAGCAACCTTCCAACGACAATGCCTATTGGTTCCCGTCCTCCTTTTGTCTCAACACGGATACTTTTCGCAAACAGCAGTTGGCACCAATACTGTTGAAAGCCTGTCAACGAGCAGGATGGCAAGCCATGATCAAGGGATGGGACAAGAGTCGCATGGCCACCAAGGTCGTTTGTCGGAGACATTGCTGGTACAAGAATCGATCCGTCCGACCAGACTATCCCAAAAAGACACGAGTCATTCATCGTCCCATGCCAGGAAAGGAGGTCAATTGTCCTTTTAAGTTCTTGGTCGGGTGGGATCCCGTACAACAACGATGGTTTCTACCCAAAGAACAACGAGGCTGCAAACGACACGTCGGACATGGACCGCAACAAGAAGAAAATATTAATGATAATGACAAGAACAACCATGTGCAAGAGCAACAAGAGGGGAAAACAGCAAAAAAGAAAAGTGACAATGACAATCAACCAAAGCAAGAACCACCAGGGGGAACTAGTGAGGAGGATAGCAATGATAATAAACGAGAAGCTACAGATGATGACAAAAAACAGTCTCCAATTTTTGTTGTCGAGACGAATGCAACCGCAGATCATGACAAGAAGACTGACAACCATACTATTTCATCTGTCCAACTACTACAAGAACAAGAACAACAAGAATCTAATACTACAACAAAACCACCACCAGCTACCACCAAACGCAAACGAGTCAACACTTTGGCCTACAATTCACTGCTGCCAGTCTTTCAACAAATGACCGATAGTGTGCAAAATTCAAGGGAACTGAAACACTTGGCCGAGCTCATGCATCAAACGCATCGAAAACTACTCGAATACCAGCAAGACCCAGCACAAAGCGCGGTCATGTCAAGGGGGAATGCTAATGATACCACTGCCTCAGCCGATAGTGGTACTGCTATTGGGACCGATACTACAAAGGAACCTACCAGCAACAAGAGACAACGCCAAGAATAGCTAACTAGTACAAAGTGCATACCTAGTAGGGGAGGGGCAAAAACATGCAACAAAACTTCATGTGTAGTCAAATAGATGTAGATCTCTTCTTTACTTTATGATACTAGACTACATAATATATATATTCACGGCCAAGAGATACGACAGAACACAAACACGCCAGCCAACAACTTTCCTTCTTTGAACACATACATATTCTGGTTTCCACTTCTAACTGAACATTCGTTGATCAGTGCACTGGAGCCTGGCGGATCCACTGCTGGAAACGATGGAGTTTCGTGTTGGCTTGTTGGAGTTCACCCGTCACTCTTGTCAAGTTGGTCGTGACAAGTTCCAGGTCACCATTGACGGCTGCCAGTTGCAACTTCAATTCGTCAATCTCGGCCTGGTATTCGGCTCGGGGCTTCTTCTTCTCCCCCACAAAGCTGGCACCAAACTTGAGCAAGTTCTTCAAACCTCCTTCTTCTCCTCCCGTACTGGTGGAGGTGTCCGTGTCGGAGTCACCACCATCCGTGTTGTCATCATCTCCTCTGCTATTCTTCTTGTTCTTCTTTTGCTGCTCTTTTTCCAACTTTTTCTGCTCTCGTTCCAGCTTCTTTTGCTCCTTCTTGGCTTGCTTCTTGGCCTCCTTTTCTTCCTTGGTCAACTGCTCTCCATCTTGTTGCGCTGCTTCCGACGAGGACTTGTTCTTTTTGCGGACCGAAAAGGGAAACCTCTTCTTGCTCTGGGGTTTCTCTTCGGCTGGTAGAGAAAGTTCTATAGCGGCTGTCATATTGGTTCAATTACGTTGGCTTTGTGGGGCTGCTGAACTGCTCGATTCAAGTTGTGAGACTACGGTCCTATCTTTTGCCAACCAAGGGGGTCTTGCCTCGCTCAGCACTGTCCTAGCTAGGATCCATATCTTTTTCTTGCTACCCGATTGGATTTCCTCTGGTATCTTGGCGTAACAAGACCAGGTCCTAGTTGTGTCTTGAAGTCTTGAAGGCGACTCGTGTGGAGTTCATCTGTAATTGGAACGCAACCAAAGAGAGCTCCGATACCCAAAACCTACCTTCAAAATTTCTCGCTCTAACGCTACAAGGCGCGACTACAAGTTGAGATCTCACTTTTCATTCTTGCCTCAGCCGTCCCGAATTCTTATCGTGGATCCTCCCACCAAAAACCGAACGACAACAACAAATACCGTGGAGCCGTTGCTGCTGGTGTGCTGTTCATTCTCATCAAAACCTGGGAGGAGCATGGGCATGCAAGAGAATGCATGAATTGGTGATGATGATGATGATGTCGAAAGTACGAAATTTGCCCCAATTGTTTCGACCACTTCTGGACCCCAAGATTTACCTGCAAAAATTCAAATCTTCAGGTTCAGACATGGAAAAAGACATCTGGCAACGAACACCCAATACTAGTATACCCACCATAATAGAGCACTTACGCTACCATACGAGCTCCACTCTGTCAACCAAGTTAATAGCATTGATAGTGAGGCTCTCCAATGATGGTCTGTTGATACCTTGACAGCTACAAGTGTCGAAATAGCAACTGTCAGAGGGTGTCCCAGTGTCCCACCACATCACTCTGAGTCGCTGCCGGCATCATCGTCTCCATTATCTTCCTCCAAACTCTTCAGAAAAGCTTCCTTGTCAGCCTTGGAAAGGCCACGGAGAAGACTTCTGGCCTTGTTAACTTCATTGGCCCTCTGCCGGCCGTAGGAGGTGTCTCCAAGGGCAATGTCTCCATCAATCTTCTCTTTCAACTGAATTAGCTCTTCCTCATCAGCTTCCGACCATGGCTCAAAGGAAGGAGGCTCTTTGTTTTTGAGTTGCATCCATTTGGCTACCTTCTCAGGCTTGTTTTTCAGAGCTCCTGGTATTGTCTTTGAGCCCATCTTCCAACAGAGGAGATGCCGGAGTTGGGCATTGGTGAAACTCTCCGCGCTGGCATTATTCTCTGCTTGTTCCAACACCTGAAGAGCAATCTCTTGCCTCTGTTGGGCCTCTCGCTTCTCTGCCTTGGAGGCTTCCATCTCCTTGAGGCATCCCTTCAGTTCCTTCCTCTCAATAGCAATAAACATGTCATCATCATTCAGAGCAGCGCCGCCAGTTCGGAGGAAATATTTGCCACCACCAACTTTGGTTTCCTCGATGGCATCCTGTCGCTCTCTGGTTCGCGGCTGAGTGATGGTCTTCTTCCTTTCTGCAGCTTTGAATTCAGTCAGCTGAAAGTGAAAGAGAGATCCATTGTAGCCACCAGCATCAAGGATATCACAAGACTTTCTGTTGAGGGAATTCAAGTCTCGTAGGTGTTGTGCCTCTGGATCAGCCTCTGTATCAGCCATTCCTTGAGGTGTAACAACAACCTCATGGCGCACATGTTTGCTTTTCAAAGCAGCTCTTGTAAAGTATGGATAAATGCCAAGCTTTGTGGACCAACACTTGCGCACTCGGTCAATGGCAAAGGCATCCTCAAAACTGTTCTTCAGAAGAGGAAACTGCGGATCCTCCTCTCGCTTTCGACTGTATTGACTCCCAAAGAATAACAATCCAATGTCATTCTTGTTAATGGTGGAGGCAATCTCAAAGTTGTTCTGTCGGTATTCCCATAGCTGTTCAAGGTTTTCAAAGTATCTTGTCTTGAGTAATCCAAAGACCATGTCACAGATCTGTAAGAGCCCGATTAGTGCATTAGAGCAGCGTGGAACACGATGTTAGATAATCAATAGAAGAATAAGCAATAGGACGAATTGATGCTGCAATATACAAACCTGTAGAATATGAGTTGTGTTTGGTGGCCCAGATGGAAACAAATAGATGCCTCGCATTCGAAGCTGAGTTAACATCTCTTCATTCGTACGTCCGGGCCCCCCATCAACCAACAAGCAACATCTCTTTCCGGGTATATCAGCAGTATCATTGGCAATAAGAGGAACAAAGTTTTTGTCAATGTAGGCTCCGAACTCTTCTTTGGTCATGCCACCTTTTTCGTTGACGTTGTAAGTGGCTGAATGACCGGACACTTCAGCTGACAGATACTTTGCTGTCGTTTCCAACATATCCACAATAAACTCTGCGTATATCCCTTCATTCTCTTCCTTTGCATCGGTTGGGAGCTGAAAGTGTGGAGGAAATGGCTCTCCAGATGCAAAGCAGCCGGCAACAAGAGTGCATCTCCATGAACTCTTGTGTGCACCATGAGATGGAGCCGCTGAGCTACGAGGATTATAGAAACCCATGGCCGGTCTTCCTCCTTTTCCATTCTTCTCTGTATCATCAAGGGTGAGGCAAGACTCATCCAGATTGGCAATACGGGCGCCTTGGTCAGGACTGACAAACACAAGCTCATCGTCAATGAGTTTGGCAAATCCTTGGTCAATGAAAAACTGCTGCAGGTTCGAGTACCATTGATTGATATTCGCATAGGTAGCATACTGCTGGCGTCTCTGCTCAATACGGTTTGGTTTGCCAACGTTGAGCTCTCCAGCAAGCTCAGCTTGCACTCGGTCAAAGAGTTTCCTGCCTTGACGGGAACTTTCACCCTCAAGCTTGTTAACACAAGCATTGACCATTTTAGTGAGTTTTGGTCGCAGATTCGTGACTTTCTTTCCATCCTCAACAGACAAGAGACTGTATGACTTGACAGCATCACAAAGAGCCTTGAAATACTCTTCAGGCAACTTCCCAGGCTCTCCACGCTTCTTCAATACCACTCGATTCTCTAGCACGGCATTGCGCACACTGCGTCCAATGAGTTTGATTCCGTGGACCTGAGCAAGTGGCTGTGCGTTGATCTCGCCACAGATAACCTCAGCCGATTTCTTCTTATAGGCCTTCCCCTCAGCCTTCAACCGTTGTTCTTTCTCATTCTCCTGCTGAACGGCCTCACAAGCTTCTTGGAACAGTTTGGCTTTCAGATCCCTGGTTTGGATATTGACTTTTCGCTGTCCTGTAGCTTGGTGGGAGGTCCTCCGCATCTTCATCATCTTGGGAGCTGTTGGCACGATGGGGATAACACTCTCTTGAGAGTCCGGAAATGGAAAGACTTTCTCAGCTTCAGAGTCCAACTCCATACTCTCAAAGTCATCTAAAAGTTGCTTCTTCTGATTATCTAGCTTGCTCTTTGCCCGATGAACTCGCTTGTGGAGGTTTCTGTTTGCTCTATCTTCTGTTGAGACTCCAGCATGCCGAAGAGCTGATTGAGCAGTCATTCCTTGACCATTCTTGGCCAGCTTGAGTATCATTCCTGCAGTTTGCACAGCCTCATCGACTCTCTTTCTGTTGGGTCTGCTCATGGTGCGTAGAAGACGAGAAAGCGACGGCGAAAGTCCATTGTTGATCGATACGATCGTCTGTAAAGAAGTGTTCCTTTTTCGCTGATGAGCTGCATCTTCTAGTTATCTTTATTATCTATTTACGAAGACCGGCGAATGATCTGATGGGTTGCTCGTGTCTTATTGCAGATGTGTGCTCGCCTACCATTGTTTGTGGTCAGAAGTTCTGGATGGAAGGCAAAAAGTGAGTGGTGTCTGAGTGAGTTTCCTTCCACCCCGATGTTCTGATCAAAAATTTTGGCCAAGTCGGAGGGCGCGCTGCAGAGGTGGGACAGGCGATCGAAACAATTGGTATTAAATCTGTAGCCTTTGCTATTCTATTTGCCTTTAGCTGCAGCTTTCGTATGACTGCCGCCTTCACAGATCCGGAGGGCTTCTATCACTCCATCTCCAATGTTCGTCTTGATGAAAATTTTACCCTTGCCTCGGTTCGCCTTTCTCCATCCAAGAAGTCTCCTATCGCAATGAACCACTACACAACTATTGGAATGCCGATCTCGGGGGACACTGTGGATGAAATGAGCCAATGTGTTAAAACCATTCTGGCTGACAGGAAAAACTTGATGGTCGTTTCAGTACCAGAAATTAATGATGAAGATTGCTATTACCTTGTCTACCCATCAAGATCCGGTGGTCAATTGTGGGGCCCCGTGCATAGACGGTCCCACTTCGGAGGGTTTGTACCACATTTTGAGGGAAAGTCACGAGTCAGGATCTGTGTCCTTTCTAAATCTGGGGACCCATTTGTTACTGACGATGGAACAACCTTTGAAGAGGTGCTCGAGGGTAGATTTCTGGGGGTATGGGATGAAGATGGAATGGTTCTCGATATTTTAAAATCTGAAGGGCAGATTGAGCTGCATAAAATGGCTGTAATGAGCAAATCGGGAGAAGGTGCCATCTTTTCTGGATACGGATTCATGGATCGAAGTAGCAATGCATGCTTCTTGGCGTTTGACTTTGAATGTCCAAATTTCGGTTTCTTTGGAGTACACACACCTACTCCAGTGGCAGCGATGGTTCAGTTATCAGGGTTTGCAAGAGAGGTTCAGACTTTTGATTCTCTTGAAGAGTATAAAAGCTCCAAAAGCAAAGATGAGATCAAGTTTGCAAGCCAATTCTTTGGGACTGAAAGCTTCAACGATGGCATGGAGAGCGGATTGAACCGCAATGGCACCTTCGCACTGATTGTGGGCCACGTCCTTGAATCTGAGTTGCGATCAAACGAACTAACGGGCCAACCATTCTACTGGGCCCTTGTTCAGACTGCTGGCGGTATGGAAATCGATGTTGTGATGCACCCAACCTTGCTAGAGGGCTTTGGTATCAAGCCACCTCAAGTTGGCGGGGTCTTGCTATGTTACTGTTGGTTGTCTGGCCTTTTACTTTCGGTTAGCTCTGATTGATAGAGGTTATGACGTATTCCCGGCCTGTCCAGATCGCAAGAGAAAGGTCGATTCACCCCATTTATTAAGTGCTGTAATTGATGATGAGAAGGGGGCTTGAGGAAACAAACCCAAACAATCTTATTCAGTTGCTAGGACCATCAAGCAAGATAAGGCTCTCGGGAGATTTCTTGGTAGCACAAAAGTCTCTGTGAGTCCGACTCCTTGTGATGATGACAGTGGTGTTGCTAACACCTTGACCCTCACTTCAAGACCTGGCTGGGCTTGCAATTCGTTGATTCGAATGGAGAACGCGATCTGATTGCCCTTCCCATATTGAACTGCTCACGAGATGTATGTGCCCCTATCAATATGTCTTCATAGAGTCTGATGTTGTCAGCATTTGAGAGGGTCTTTCTAAAAGTATTGGCCTGCTGTGTCTGCATGTTGAATGACATCTCCAATGCGGACCTGTATAAGCTCGACAAGTATGCTTCCATCCATTAGTGGGCCAGCCCAAATATGGATGTTTTGCAATTGAGGAGCTGGGAACTGAAGGCAGATGGCTGATTGTTGTGCAATTGTTCAAGAGAGACCTTGCTTCCAACCTACTGGTAGTGTCAAGAGCTGGTGCAAAACTTGACACGTATGGTGACAGTAAGGGTTTTTCTAGTTGACTGAGCGGAAGGTCTTCCAGAGCAACCAGTTTCAACTAGCGTCCAGTGATTTGCACCCTATTGGGTCGGACAATGTTGTCTGGCTGATCCATTGCTTGGGTATGCCTTGTGAAGCATTCAAAGGACATATGCGTCCATGATCACCATGTCATGGTTGCTGGAGACTTGTAGCTTGTTGAAGCTGGAATAGCTTCTTTCTACTAGTGTGGTTTACTATCTTGCTGTTGGTGGGTTCCGTGCCGGTTCAGACACAGCATCCTGCGAGGAGTTTTGAAGAACCTAATTTCCATAGATCCTCCAAAACTGCAACCAGGTCACAGGCAGAGCTGAGGGACCGCTTGGTGATGCAATAGCTAGACTAGCTAGCAGCTAGTGCGCACTAGTGCGTGAAAAGAAGTACAGGTATTTTGACCCTTGAATGAAACAGATCACTGCTTTGCTTCGATCTCGCGCACTGATTGGCTAGCAGTAAGTGGCAGTCGGATTTGAAGGAGGATCTTGTGGCATGCCTCCGGAACAGGATCAGCAAAACCATTTGACCTCCCTGTCGGATAGCTACACGTAGCCGCCCCACAGCCACCTAACCCAGCCAACTCGGCCGAGCAGTAAAACTAGGTACCAGTTGCTGGCAGGAACCAGACAAGGTCGGCGACATCTATTGCAACTCTGCACTCTGCAGATGACTTAGCTAGCTTGCTGTAGAATGACGCAAGTCCTTTTTTCGAAGCCTTTCCAAGCTCTGCTCTGGTTTCTGTGATGTCTTCTGACGACAGACGACTCCCATCTACTAGCTATCAGCCCCCCCCCGAAGCAGAAGCCAGCTGTGCAATGTGTTCAACTGGCTTCAACTTCAGCTGGTGCAGAGATCTTGGGGTTCGGTACTGGTAGCAGCTTCCGCCCAATTGCTACTGTACATTGCATACATCATGTACACGAAATCTGCAAGTCTGCAAGTCAACGTCAGAGTCAATCATATGCGCGCAGGTGAACGTATCGACGTACACTCAAAGCTCTACTCAACAGCCCCAGAGCTCGCAGATTGCTGTTCCGCATGACACATGTGTCATCCTTCCAACCTCTACGACTGTACATGTACTAGCTAGTATTGGTACTGCACTCCAACTCTTTCCGTGTTCTTTTGTAGAGTGTTGACGCGAATACCTGGAGCAGATCTTGGACTGATATCTTTTGAAGATATTTTCGCCTTCAGAGAACAACCGATCTATTCCCACGCTTGAGACTATTTATGGCCATGTTGAGGCAAATGACGTGGTTGACACCACATCCAAAAGTCTCATTAGGCTTCTCGTAGCACATTCCAAAATCAAGAACGCAAACGGGGAATTACGAAGGCTACTTTCTGCATGTGGCACTCTGTCTGCTGCGCATGTGGCCCAGTCGCAACCGTTGCAGCTGTATTCAAGAGCTGTCATGCGTGGGAACTTCAGCATTTTCATTCGTAGTGTCGTATCTTTGAAACAGCTGTAAGGGAGGAAGCGGCGTCAATTTGAGTTCCTTTGTTCCTTTGTTCCTTTTGCAAGTATCATGACACCTCATCTTCTTCTGACTTCGCCTTTGTAAGTGGCAATCTAAAATCGTCGGCCAGCTTTGTCACTGCACTGACTGAGGACAGGTCATTTTCAAGAGGTTGCTTCGGGTGCTTTTGCAACCAGTAGACACCCTAGCTATTCTCACAAAACTCCTCTCATCCAATCTTGGCATTGCAGATACCCGTACCACGAACAACAATACCCCAAAATGACCTCTGCTTTCGTGCCCGTCGCTCCCTCCCAGCCCAGACCTCAAGGTCGTCGTCGTTATGATGCAACAGATATCGCTCTCCTGATTGAATTCTCTACAATGTGGATGGAGACTGAAGACGCTGTTGCAGCAGCCAACATGAATCATTCGGATCCTCCTGTCACCATCACGTCTGCTCCCGCTGCTGAGGTTCCCACGCCCTTGCAACAGGAATCACAAGGAGCACCCGCTACTACTGAAGCACCAGAAGTGGTAGATTTGACAATGTCAGATCCGATCATCATGGCTGATCAATTTCAAGACAATGCCAGTGTCGTCAGTGTGGAAAGTTTTGAATGCCAAGATATGGAAACAGAACAGTCTGCTCCTGTTAAAGGCGACACGAATCAAAGAGAGACCTTCCTCAGCACTTGCTGGGAGATTGACTCATTCATGGACACTGTCCAAGTGGGCCTCGCATAACAATGCTTGTGTCTGCTACCTTGCTTCCTTTTCCCTTCCTTCAAATCTTTTCTCTTTCTTCCTTCTTGCCGCTGGATCTTCAGGGCTATGTACATAAACTGACCCAAGGCCAAGATATGCAATATATAGAGGTAAACTATCATAGAATCAACTGTATCCAAGTTACTTGTCTCGTTATGTAGAAAGCACTTGTAGGGACATGAAGGAGTCGTACCGGTGGTGCAGGTTGATTCTCAATACATCTTGATGATTGCTGATGGGGAACGGAATAAGATAGGTTGAAGTCAGCATCTTAGCGCAGGGCGTCGGGGGGCAAACCAACCCCCAGATGCCCCCCTCCACTACTGTTTGTATCGTCGCGGCTTGGCGGGTGGCAGCGTTACGCTCCTCCACCGGTCGACGCACCACTCCTCTGGTGGAAGGTTCACCACGAGGTTGACATCTTGGGACAAAATCTCCAAAGGCCTCCAGGACATTGGGCACTCCAAGAGTACTAGTACATCAGCCTGGCTCTTGGACTCACGATGGCTCTTGGACTCACGATGCCGTTGTCGTCCTGGGCGGTCCAAAAGAGACACCGCCAACACCTTTAAACCTGTACCGGTACTTTACGGTACACGTACGGGTAGGGAATAAAAAAGTCATTTCAGATTCGCCAGTACCGTTTGTCGGTTGATTTCAGATTTGCCAGTACCGTTTCAAATTTGTCGGTTCAAATTGAGTCCCGCGAAAACGACGCTGCGACGTCGCTGCGACGTCGCTGCGTCACTGCGTCGCGACGCTGCGTCGCTTTCGTGGGACTAAAATCGAATCGAATCGAATCGTGACGCTGGTGGTATTTTAAAATATCACGGAGACGGAAGCAAACTTGCTGTCGGCGTTAGTGATGGGCAAATACACGTATTTTAAGTTTTGATACGTATAATACGTATAATACTGTATTATACTGTATTATACTGTATTAATCTATGGTCTGTCCATCTTTCCATGCACATTATGTGGTGCATTCTACAGTTCGAAATAGTCTCGTCAACAAGATTGTGAAGATGCTGCTCTATTGCTATGTCAACTTGAGGCTTCTAAAGTCTCTTGAACCATCTGGGGATCAGTCGATGACGGCTTTTGCGGAGCTCTTACTGCTGATTTAGACCAGTTCTTGGTAGATCTAGGCCTTGATGAGGATGATGCAGCATCTGTAGCCAAGTCTAGTGGGCCTAGGGAGGGTAACTGGATAGCTAAGACCTCCAAAATTAGCAGTAGTAGTTAAATACGTATAATACGTATGTATTGGAGTTGGTGACCACGTATTATACGTGTATTATACGTAGGTATCAATGGGTGTATCAAAGGGGTGCCCATCACTACTCGGCGTAGAGGGAGAGGTGCACAAGACCACTAAGGTACCGGTAGTAGACGGAGAGGTGCAACGAGACTAGAGAGACGGGTGCAAGCAACATGCGTGCTAGCTACTACGCTGTACCGTGCTGTTGGTTGTCTCCAGGAGGCCACATCCTCCGCGAGGGCGGGCATACCGGTGCCAGGTTCTTAGAAGTTCAGGCGAACCAACTTTTGTCGTCCCATGGAGAGCAAAGCTCTGCTGGCGAGAAGGAGGAGAGGTGGAAACAACATGCTGCTGATGCCGCTGCTGCAGCCACCATGAAGTAGCAGACGTCGAGGGATATTTGAGGCCAGACACAATCATGGTAATCCCCCATGATGAACCCTTCGCCTTCACAGTGGGCTTGCATGGATCGCTGGGACGATCCAATCTCTTGCTCACCCCCCGAAACAAGCCTTCCCTTTGAGACAAGAACGCCAAGACGAATCTTTCATGAAATCTTCATGTTGCCATACTTGAATTTCATTTGTATCCAGATTGACAGTTGTGAGGCTTCCACCTCCACCACATGATGGCAATGACTCTGGTGATGTCAAAGCTTCATAGGCTTCTTGCAAGACTCCACCAGTGTTTCCTCCATTGAAATGTAGAAAGGGAGGACATTTGATGCTGGAAGCACCTGATGCTGCTGTGGTTGTGTGGCAGTAGGCTTTGCGGTTGGAATGTTGTTGTTGGGAGGAGGATTCTGGTTGATCTTGCAACTGCAATTCATTGTGGATCATAGACCAACTACCTCCCGCAAAGAACTGATAATTGGCATCCAACCCAATAGTACTAGTGGATGAAGAGTGTCGCAGAAAGGCGGCATTCCCCAACAACTGGTCCGTTCCGGCCGTGTGACACACCTGTTCCTCGGGCCTATTCAGTATGGCGTGCGACAGTTCTTGCAACACCAGCCCAGCTTGTGAGGCAACACCAAGCCACCCACCCGTATTGACAAATTTGTGTCCTTGGCGTATGGCCCCATCTTGACTCATAGCCATTGGAAAGTTTCCCTGTTGCTTGTGGCTGCCACACACGGAGTGTGGTATTCCCAGACTATGAGGCCATACCCCCATGGGAAAGCATAAATCCTCTGCCGAAAAGAGAAAGGAAGGTGATTGCTGTGTTTGTCTTGTTTGGAACGCCTGTAGCACTTCACTTGGCGTATTTTGAATGAAGACATCCTTGGCATCGGCAAAGACAATGAGTGTTTCGTTGGCATGAGACTGGGTATGAGCTAGTATGTGATGGATCGTCTGCAAGGCATAAGTGTACTTGTACTTGAGTCCTCGAAATCTGCCCGTGGCCAATACGACATTCCAGTTTCGTGCCACCGCCGTGGCTACCAATGGACACGCCATTTTGTCGGGACGTTGTCCCCGTCCCATGGCCAATGCTACCAGAAACACTTGTTTTGGGTTGTTGTTGACTTTTTGGGTATGAGTATTGTTGTTGGTGGTGGTGGTGGTGGTGTCAGCAGCAGTAGCTTGTGCCAAAGTACTTTTGTGATTGTTGTCGTAGCAGGGCTGTAGAGGAAACTCCAAATGAAGAGCACACCTGGCCGTTTGCACCAACTTTTGGGCAATCCATTGTTTTTGAAAGACCCTTGGAAGCGGAATCCAAAAGGCGGGACGCAATCGTTTTCTCCACGCCTCCGAACACCACTCCCCCTCGAATAGTGACTCCAAACCGCCGTGATGAATGTTGTGGGGGTCTCCACATTTGGCCAAGCCATCCATGAAGGACCGTAATGACAGGGCTGCTTGCTCCTCGTGAGTATCATGGTAATAATGACAGGCTCGCATGGCTTGGTTCCATTGGGCGGATGCCTGTTGCATGGCGGGGCTCATGCTAGTAGTAGCATTGTTGCTGGTTTTGTGTTGGCGGTCCATCCAATCCTGGACGGCCACGTGGGCCACTTGGGGTAGAAACGTTGGATTGGAAAGGAACGTCTTGCAGTGGGGACTGTTTCCCATGGAAAATATTGTGGAGGATGCCTTGTTGTGGCTAGTCTCCACCCACGCAAAGTGATATGGCACTTGTCTCATCCAAAGATACTGAACCCAGAATCCCACTACCAATAACATTAGTGCCAATACTCGAACTGGCTTACATTTCTTGAATCGAGTAACAACATGGCGATGGAAGGGTGAGGACCAAGCTGTTGATCTGTATTTCAGCGGCATACTACAGCTGTACCGTACTATTCATTAGCATTGGAAGCTATGCTCATGGTCCATCGCCCACAGAAAAATGGCGGGCAATGCTGATGGCGTCGTGGTGTAAGGGTAAAATAAAGTTATTTCAAGGACAGCAAAGAGTGACCAGCTAGTTAAGATATTCATATGCCCCCTGGGTCGTCTCCGTTTCCAGTACTAGTTTAACTTGTCTACTAATACAGGATAATGGTGAATAGAATCGAATGAATCATGTGGCTTATATTTAGGGTTTAGGTTTTGC
>CAICTM010000795.1:0-48449 GCA_903772945.1 Seminavis robusta
GGTGGTTTGAAACAAACAAGAACTCGAAAAGAACCTCGCGCGCATACCTTGCAGTGCTCTGCATTGCGAAATGGTTCCATCACAACCCACACAGTGCTAGCTGATCAGGTAATAGCCAACCGAATGAATTCCAGTAAAGGTACAAACCTTTTCCCAATCCGGTTCTGAATTGACCCTCGCTCGTCTGCACAGCCGAGATCTTGACAGGAAGGCTTTCTTGTGTCTAATCTTGAGTTTGTATCTTGCAGTTCCAGCTAAGTTGAGTGCATCAGCAAGGCTTCTTCGCATTCCACCATTGCCCAAATGGGCAAACTTGTCAATGGAAGCTTCCAGTTGGATTCCCTCTCCTGATAAGATATTCGCGAAGACTGTGCTTGGAAATTGGGTGAGGTAGGATGGTGTCATAAATGTCTTCCAGTGCCAGGGATCAGCCAAGTGAGCAGCTTTATCCACACAGTTCTCTACAGCTGGCTTTGTATCAGAAGTGAACAAGTTATAGTTCTTGACTGGATCCAGTCGCCCCTGTCCTGGCTGGCTACCATCACTGGCCGTCACCTTGTACCTGCAGAAACACTGCTGCAACCTCTGCCTCATTATTTCTGGTTCTCTCATCTTCTCCCTTAGATATTTGGAGTACCTATCTCTGAAGACCTTGGAGGCTTGCATGTCGGAGATCTAGGCATGGAGTAGTGCTTGCCATCAGCAGATAGGAGACCATGTTTGAGAGCATATAGAACGTTCTCATAGTCTTCTGGTAAGTACTCATAAAGGCAATCCAAAAGGTCTACTATTGCTTGAAGTAATCAATGTGACCTTCCTCAATGTTGTACTGGGAATCTCTTTTCTCATAATGGAAACAGGTCCCAATCTGTCCCTTGCAATATTGAAGAGAAACTCACGAGACCAAATCATTCTTGTGCATGGCGGTTCACTGTACATGACGCTATTTGGGTAAGGTCTCCTGAAGTGGACATTCTGGCAGCATGGAGAAAGTGACTGACGTCTTGGTGTAGGGAATGTGACAATACCAGCTAGTATGCAGCATATCTCGCTAGCAATTTCTGTGCTTGTCAAGTTTTGCCCATTCCATCTGGAAGTCTTATGAATAGTTTGGCACTCATGCCAGTGTACGTCCTTTGAGCGAAGGCAGTCATCGGACACTTTGTGATCTCTCTTGTGTTGCCTTTTGTTGTCACTGGATCCTTCTACGGATTCCTGTTTGAAGACACAAGCAGCATCATAAGAGTCACGAATGGTGTACACCACAGGAGGAGGAAACTTCTGATGTAAGTGCCATCACTTTTGAAGAAAGGGATCAGATCAGTGTCGCTTCCTTGCCAGTATGAGAAGTAAGACATCATGGCTCTAAGATACTCTCTGTTGATTGCATTGTAGATGAGGCGGCTGCATAGTCTCCATTTCCATAGGTTAACATGATAGAATCGAATACTTCTGTTGCTGTTCGCTCCAAGTGACAAGCCTTGTTAGTAGAGCATACTTGGACTACCACTGGATAGAGCAATGCAGCATGGTCTGGGATCGAGACCAGCAATTCTGCAGAGTTGGCATCGAACCTTCTGTTGCAGCTTCCAAAAACCATGGACATGACATACAACAAGAAGGAGGACCAGTGATGCCAAAGATGGGAACAGGTCTTGTTCTTGGACCAGTTGTGCCTCGCATTCTTGAGTTGGCCAGAGCATCTTCACTATCAGGACAAGGTACAAGATTTCACATCGATTCCAGTCCACATGAGGAGGTTTCTGGCCAACAATGGGGTGTAGTGTGGTGATTGAATTGTTCCTCTGTGGATGGAACTGTCATGGTGAGTCCTTCAAAATTTTGGTGGAATTGTGGATTCATTGGCCGGATAATGGATTATGACACAGCTTCTGCCAGTACTAGCATTGCCAGTGGTGATCCTTTGGTCTTGTTGCTTTTCACAAAGGCATTATCTTTACAAGAGTGGTTACCTTTTCCTTTGACAAAGAGCTACTGAGTTGTGTTGGTTGTGATTTCTTCTGTTGCCGCTGATTTGGTTTGGCTGTGTTTGTTCTAGCAGAAAGAAGGCATCTCCATTCTCCTTTGTTGAGTGCTTCAGCTTCCTCTCTCATTGTGTGGAAGAGGAGCACTGAAGTGCCTTGTGAGTCTTCTGCTCTCTCTGATGGTTTCCTTGTCAGCTCATTCAAATCTCCTCTTCCTCTTGTTACTGTATTCTTTAATACAGAGAACGTGGTTGATCTTTTTGGGACTCTGAAACCAAGATGTCTGGCCTTACAGAGATGACACAGTTCTTGAATGGATCAAATGACTTCTGCTACCTTCATCCTCCCAGCGTGTTTGGGGTCTTTCGTTCCTCGCCTCTTATGTCTGAATCTGTTGTTGGTTGTTGGCAGCCAGTTGGTAGGCTCTCTTCTGTTGCGAGTTCCTCTGTTGACTTTGCAGCCCATTCCTCCATTGTGAGTGTAGCTGCTGCTGCTTGGTGGCTCCATGTCGCTCTCTTCCTCTTCTGCGCTGTAATGACTGTCGAGTGGTGTCGAGTGTCATTGTGGCTGTCGAGTGTCATTGTCGATCGCATGATCGATCGCGATCGGAAGAGGAATCCTTCTTCGCGAAAACAGAAACACGAAATGCGATAGTAGCACATTTCCTGTAATAATCTATAAATGGTACGTTAAGTATATTTGAATCTTCGCGACTCATTTGCTGACTGTCATAGGTTTTAGCCAATCACATCTGCTCCTTCTACCGCTTTCACCCTTAGTAGATCACAAAAAGCTTGTTGCCTTGCCAAAGAAGATCCTGTAGCTAGCTAGCATAGTAGCTAGATATGATTGGAAAGACGGGGAAGTTACACGTACGGTATGGTATGGGTTAGAGGGGACTATTGTGAGGGTGGGTTGCAGAGGAGGAGGCGAACAACCGAGAAAGCAGCAGCAACAGCAAAACCTAAAGGGATGCTGAGAGATTTAAACGAATTAGATGCCATCTCATGATACCGCTCTGATGAACAATAATTCATATGCCATCACGTGTAGTGAAAAGAGCAAAGAACCCAGCACAAATAACCCAAACTCGAGAGGCTGACCCGTGGCCCAAATTGTTCCTCTTGCCATTGGAGCCCTTCGACAATGGAGAAGCCAATTTACCCGCGCCAAACAAGTAAAATGAGGCACCAAGGTCGGAAGTGCGCATAGTTTTTGGTAGTCGCACTGGTCTGCAAATCTCCCAACTCTTGCTCTGCAGTGTCGGAAGTTGGTCAAGAATAATGAAGAATAGAAGTAATTTGGACGGTGGCAATTCTTGCGTGCAAGCGAGGGAAAGCAAGGAGTACATCTAGAGAGAGGAATAGGGACCATGGCTCTTGTCACTCAGTTTGTTGGCCACGGTATGAATTATTCGGAAAAATTGACCCATGCTGGGGCCGCTATATGCTTTCTCCGGGGATCGCTCTGGCAGGGTGTGGCCCCCTCAACAATCAGCGAGCTTGAATGACTTTTCGTTGTCATACCGTCGCCGCAGAGTTTCTTGCAGACGCAAGATCATTCTATCATTTGCGGTGGGCACATCTGGGACCATGTATACTTGATCCAACCTGCAATCATGCTGCAACCCCATAGTGATTAGATCTCTCAAGTCCTTGCTCAAAAATCGTTTCACCATGGAAGTCAGCAGATTCACAACCATACCAGTATGGTAATGCCTCATTTCTGATTTTTGTGGATAAACACTGATGAGCTGAGAGAACAGTTTCTGAAGTAGCTTGTAGTCTTGCTTCCGTGACCAGTCAACACCTTCACACTCAATTAGCACAATGTGGCCTTTGCGAATTGTTGCCATGTCAGGTGTCATTGTTGTGTGAAGGTAGTAAGCACCCGCCATCCAACTGTCAACTTTGTCAGGTGTTGACAGCACGGTCGTGTCAAAGTACTTTGTATCATGAGCGAGCACATAGGTGCCATCCTCCTCGCTAAAGCCCCAGCTCATCATCATACGTGGAAACTGCCGGATCATGAATTGCAGTTTTTGGCAGCCTTCCTGGTAAGAGTTTAAGATCTTGTACTCTTTACAGAATTCCTGCAGTCCAAACGCCTTTTGGACAGCTTCTTCCATGTTTCCCTTTGCGGCAATAGCAAGCTGGGCGCACATAAAATCAGACAAATTTTCCAGGTCAGGATACCCTTCCACAATATCTTTGACTTCTTTGGCCCACTCCAGCTCTTCTCTTGTCAGTTTCATTCGGAGAGGGTCGTCTCTTCCCAAAACTGAAGGGATGTATTCGGATTCTTCCGCACTAATTACACCATCATCCTGCCGCGCGTTCACGACAGCGACATGCTCATTCTCGCCTTGGTTGTTTCCATTCACTTGACCCTCGCCTCTTCCTTGCTCATTGCCATTGCCTTCCGCCCCAGGCCGGTGGTGCGGCTCTTCTCGGGGATGGTCCATTGCTTAATGCTGTGGTGTGCTATCTGCCTTCTGTCGCGATCACAAGAGCTGCTCAGTAATTATGTGCTTGCGCCTTATGCCAGTCGATTGCCTCGAGTAAGTTCAAAAGTGTTGACCGTAATAATCAACCGGTCATTCGCGTTCCTTGCAGAACCAGTTGAAGTTACATCGATATCGCAGTCTGTTCGTCATCTCGCAGACATTATTGCAATTGCCGCACAAATGCGAATGTACTGGTACCTGGTACCTGGTACCGGTACAGGTGTACCGGTAACGGGGGGGGTGCCTTCAAAGCCTCAAAGTGGCTTCCGCGCCTCTGAACTTATCCGACATATCCGAAACAGTTCCCCAACCACCTTATCTCAGGTTTTCGGCTTTTGCAAAAGAAAAAAGGCAAAAAGGTAAATATGGTTGAAAGTGGTTGAAAGGCGATAAAGTTGGGTGTTTATACGTTTGAAGACCTTTGTTAGAAGATAGTTTACTATTTGTAAGCTGGAAAGAAGTGGTTATAAGTGGTCAAAATAAAGACAACACTGAAAGTGAGCAAATAAGGGAGGTGAAGGAAATATTCAGCTGTATGGAGTGTTGATTGCAGCCACCCAAGCTCTAGCTAGCAGACAACCACGGCTGAACTCATCCACTTCTCAGATTCAATTCTCGAAAGCAAGGTGTGGTCCACTCCAAACTACAGGTATCGTTGCTGCTTCTGCTGTTACAAAAGCCCGCTATTAGCCATTGACAGACAAACATGGAAGCGATTATTCGAGTAGAGGAATGTCAAGAAGCGGTTGAGTCCGATAGAGCTCGTGAGCCCAACGAGGAGTTTGAAGAGGACTCTGTCGAGGAATCGGAAGCGAGCAGCAGTAGCGAGTCCGCCAGTGACGAAGAAGATGAGACGGAGAGATTCGAAGATCCAATTCCCACAGTTCTGGGGATTGACGATCCCCGGCGAATGCAGTTGACAAGAGAAGAACTAGAATGGGCAAGGGATGTGAAGGAACTCATTGAGGGGTATCCCGAGTTGGAAAATCTCTCGGATTTTATGTACGCCCAGCTTGCTATTATCTCCCGAGGTGATTTGGAGGATGCTATGCGACGTGCCATTGGGTTGCAACGCTTTCGACAAGAGTACAATATCCACGACACACAAGAAGCGGGAATCCAGTGTCTGCAGAGAATGACTCAACTCTTCCCGCGCCACTTGCTTTCCTTTAGCTTCAGCCAAATTGAGGGAACCTACCTTTTGATTCATGATCTGACAAAACTAGACATTGATGTCTTGACGACACAGGCCAAAGTTGACAGTTGGATGTCAGCATCATATTATCTTCATACGGTGCAGTGTCCTGATCTGGCAACAATACGCAAGGGCACTATTGTGCTTGTGGAATGTGATGGAATGTCTGTATCCTTCAAGAAGGATTTCAGGCTCTACCAAGACATGTTTTCTCAGCTGGTGGCAAATTATCCATTTGTTGGACAGATGAGGTGCTTTCACACTAACACGGTGTTCAATTTGCTTGCATCCATGTTTCGGAAAGTGTTGCCAAGCCATCTCAAGAATACGTTACTGACCGGCATGACATTTGATGGCCGTCTAGACACTTACTATCTGGTTCCTGATGCTGAAACTGCCACTAACAGAGTACTGCTTCGTTTTGAAGAAACACTAATGCGGAGGTACGACAATGAACGATCATTTCGTCTTGGTTAATTTTTAAATTGAAAGGACCACGGCGCTAATTCAATGAATGGCTTTCATTTGAAGCACAAAATTTCTGGCTCTCTCTCAAGTCATCTAGCTAGTTTCGTTCTACCAGCACCACTCTCTCCTTCTTTCTTCAAAGGGTTCCTCCCACTGAAGATTCCAGCTTTAGCTCCTGTGGCTATGTATTGATATGCCTCCTGGCTCGTCTCCGTTTCCATAAATCTTTTATTACCAACACCTAGTATTCGCGCGCTCCGCGCGCTCATCCCTTTCTCTGCTTCGCCCCGATCCTCATTCATGCGAAAAATGTGAAGAACGCAAGGCGACTTTCATGTGCATGTACATGCGTTGACTGTATCCCGTCAATACAATACTAGTCGAATACGTAGACTTCTACAGAGGCCTCTAAGTAATGCGCGCGGGGTATAATTCAAACCTCCACTCCCCATCGGTACCCTTACCCCTAAAAGCAAATCGTCTCCGGGAGACGAAATACCTGGCAGTGGATGTAGAGGTAGGCCAAGACTAACAATACTAGTACCTGCTTGTGCAGTACTGGTGGGTGAATTGAATGACGCAGCATTCGGTGGGTCCTTTGAATACAATGTCATGTACCGGTACCGCACCCGGCCTTTGAGATTTCCTTGGATCTCACTGGATGTCGGGTACAATTCCAGTTGCCTTCTCATTTATTTCTCAATAGCTCTTCTCAAGCTTCTTCTCATCTCCTTCTGACCTTTCGGTGAGTCGAGTCGAGTCGAGTCTTTTCACAAAAGAAGCAAGTTTTCTGTCACAACGTCACAACCGCGGTTACCTGGATATAACCGTACAGCGATGAGCGAGGTTAATTATTGAGGGTGGTTTTGTCCTCTGCCCTCTGGGAGAATGGAGCACGAGCCAAGACGTAATAGTACCGCACAGGATAGCAAGCAGAGCCCAGTCCAAGCGAGTGTCTATCTCGATGCCGTCGAGTATGATCAGAGCCAACGAAGCAGAGGATGCCAGTGCAATACAAGCACATATCAGTGAGGGAGACAACGAGGACGCGGCGGATCCTGATCAAGAACATGACCAGCGCGAAAGTGGCTCGGAAGATGAACAATCACACGATGATAGCGAAGGAGATAATAACGGAGACGATGGCAGCGATAGTGCAGAGCAAGCGGATCCAATCCCCTCAGTTCTTAGTATCAACGACCCGCGGCGTATGCAGTTAACAAGAGAAGAGCTTGAATGGGCAAGGGATGTGAAAGAACTCACTAGGGGGTATCCCGATTTGGACAATGTCTCGGATTTCATGTGTGCCCAGATTGCTATCATTACACGGGGTGATTTGGATGATGCAGTGAGTCGGGTTGTGGCACTGCAGTACTATCGACAAAACTACAAGGTGATCGATACGGAAGACGATGGTATCCGATATCTGAATTTCTTGGTGCCTTTCTTCCCAACACAAATCTTGTCCTTCTGTTTTAGCATTTCCGAAGGCACATATCTCTTGGTTCAGGATGTAACAAAAATGGAGACCTGTGCCCTCTCTGCTGCCGATAAGGTTAATGACTGGATGGCAGCCAGCTACTACATGCACAATGCCATGTGTCCTGATTTTGCCACAATACGAAGAGGAACCATTACCCTTTTGGAATGTGAAGGCATGAGGATAGACCAGAAGCAGGATTTCAAGTTAATACAGAAATTATTGTCTGAGCTTCTGTGCTACTATCCATTCAAGGGAGAGATGAGGTGCTTTCATACAGGAGTGGCCTTTAACATTATGGCTGCAATAATGAGAAGATTGGTTCCAGAGGGCAAAATAATGACTGGTTGCACCTTCGAAGGGCGGCTCGACCAATTCTACCTGCTTCCAGATGTCACCACTGCAAACCGAAGAGTTCTCGAGCAACTGATTCGAGCTCTGAAGCGGCGCTACGAGAACGAAAAGTCCTTTTCACTTCTCAACCCAGGTATTGTCGGGAGTACCGGTAGCTAGAATATGAATTTCAATGCAAACTCTACAATTTTCAATGATAGAATTGGCTTGCCCGGACCATTGCCCTCTAAAACAGTGCTTTCTCTGGCCAAAAAGGAAGGATGGTACAACTGGACTAGCTTTTTCTGTGGCTTGATACACCAATCCCAGGATGACAAAAGGCAAAAGAGACGAGGATTTCCGGAGCATGCCGTATCCTGCTCTACTAGAACTTTTCAACGCAGACTTTCACTCGGCATAACAGTGGAACATTTACCATTCCAATCGAATTGCTTATCTGGCTAGCTAGCTACTACCGTAGCAACCTTCTACCGTTCCATTCAGCTGTGCCACTCTCCGCCTTGTGTCTTCACACCAAACCTCCACGATGATGGCCGAGGAACTTCGGAGCTGTCCTGCACCCTAAATTGAGGTCTGTCCGTCTCCCAACAGCCGTCGTACTTTTTGGATTGGCCATGAGCAATCTTCTGCCGTCATCTTCCTTTGTGTTTGCGTTTGTACAACCTGGTTCTTGCTGCTGTTTACCGGTGTCGATAGAAGAGTGTAAAGAGCTGCAACCATGTCGCAACAAGGAATTTCCAAAGTGGTCGGCCAAGCGCTGCGGGAGACTGGCACCAGATTGCGACAATTGGGTGCCGATGAGGTAAGATCGATGATCGCGTCCTCTTGTGATGCGTGTAGAATTCCCATAGTGTATCTGGGGAGTAGAGTGCTCACCGTTGTTTGCTGTTCTCTATTCTGATGTAATGTTCAGATCTTCACACGGCATCGTCCTCGGATGTTTTTCAATGGCAAGATGCCTTGGAAAACGAATGATACTTTTATCGCTCCCAACGCGTCAGTGATTGGCGATGTTACCAATTGGGATCGATCCAGTGTTTGGTACGACGCTGTGGTGCGAGCAGATTCCACCTATCCCATTGAAATTGGCTACTGCAGCAGTATCGGTGAAGGATCGGTCGTCTCCACCTTGCCTGCCGGTCAAACACTCAAGACGGGCTTTGCTCCAGAAACCTTTATTGGCCACTACGTGACGGTTGGCGCTGGATGTGTCCTCAAATCGTGCCGTATTGACGATCTAGTAGAGATCGGAGACAAATGCACCATTATGGAAGGTGCAATTGTGGAAAACAATACCAAATTGGAACCTGGCACTGTGGTTCCTGCCTATGGACGCATCCCCAAGGGACAACTCTGGGGAGGCAATCCTGCCAAGTACGTGCGAGAATTGACCGAGTCCGAAACCGATATCAACCGGTACAAGAACAATTGCAAGGCGATCCATGCCGTGGCTTACGATCACATGGTGGAATTCTTGCCCGTTGGCAGCACCTACATGCAATTGGAGGAACTGGAAGAGGAAGCTGCAGCTGCCGAGGCCAAGAAAGCAGCCTAAATAAATAATTCACTCAACTCACTCATAATTGTTGGCTACGGTAGCTCTGGTCAGGTCCTGCAGTGCAGTCAGTAATGTAATCGTTAACTCTTAACTTCACGAATATTTGGTATTATTTTAGCAGATCACTAGCTACCTACCGGTAGCGTCGCGAACGTTCGATGCGATGGAGGGAACTGGAGAGAGACACCGGGAGCAGTATGCGGAAGGTACCAAGAACTAATAAAAGGTGCAATCGATGACAGATCTCCTGTACCGCTATATCGGGACGACCAACGCACAGACTTTCCTGTTGCCTCGGATGAGTATCATTCCTCATAGCTACAGGCAGCATGGAAGATGGCACCGGATAGAAATTTTCGTCTCTAATTATTCTTACATCATAGTTTTTATTCTTCTGGTGTCAACAAGGGCGTGTCTTCGGTCGCCCCTTCTCCATGTTTTTCTCGTGTCGTGGGGATCATGTCATGCTCTACCAAATATGTATAATGCAGGCGCAGCGCCATCTCCCACCCATCCTTGTCGGCTGGGTCCGCATACACTTGATAGAGAACACCATGTGGATCAAACAGTGCCTTGGCAGATGTATTGCTCGAGACTTCTTGGAATGCTTTGTCAGCATCCACCTGTTCTTCCCACGCGGCGTGATCATAGCAGTGTTCTGATTCCTCCATGTCTATTCTCTTGGCTGCCACCATGACCCAAAACTCCACTGCCTTGTTGTTCTCTTCGTGATGATGTTCTGTATCATCGTCGCACAGTGGTTGATATTGGTTCATTTCCTCTTCGTCTTCTTCTTCTTCTGATGCTGCCTCGTCCATCTTGTTGGATTGACCTCCATTTTCTGCCAATTCCTTGGCCTTTTGTTCTTCTCGTCTCCGTCGATTTCTTCTGTGCATCCAGTAATAACCGCCCAAACCTACAATGGCTCCTCCAGCCGCCAGTGTCACACCCACCGGACTGGCCATGACACCGACCGCCCCAATGGTTTGCATAGTGGCCGTAAATCCACCAGCTGCCACACCACCTCCACTAGCCACAGCTTCGGCCGACATGATGGTGGCAGCGACGGAATTGGCCGCAATTCCCGACGCCGTATAGCCCATGGCACCCGCGGCCAAGGACGTGCCTCCCGTGGCGACACCAGTTCCCAGAGCTGCTGCGGCAACGGCCTTGGCGGCCGTACGATTGCGCTTTCGTTGTTCTTCTTCTGTCTCTGTGGCGGCGCGACTCTTGGCATCCAAAGCATGGTATTTCTGCTGAAGCGCTTCCCGCCATCCCGGTGATCCTTCCAGTTTCATGAGCGGCTCGCCACTGGCCGTATGGAAAATGGCCTTGCCACAATAAAACGACTCGAATGGACTGTTATTGTCGTCGTCATCGTCGTCTTCTTCATCTGATGACGGATGACCAATCCACACCATGGCATCATCGCTTTCGCCATCGTCACTACTCGTGATGGTCCCATCTTCCAGCACGACCGCCGTCGCATCAAACAGCTCCTCGATGCGTTCGTACGTGCCAGCGGGATAGTAGACAAATTCGTAGTGTTTTCGTTGGTATTTGCGAGCCAACAGTAGCAGAAAGGAAACCGTCGATGGGCCGGATTCTTCCGTCGCTGCCCGCGCCGCCATGAGTGCTTCCAACACTTCGTCTTCTTCCCACACTTTCATCTTGACTATAGCAGTATTCTATCAAATACTGGGCTCAACACTTTGGCACCTGGTATACACTTTGCAATCGCTTCCGGACGATAGAGCTGTCGGGGGCAGTTTCATGGAGTTTTGGTGAAAGAGGCGCTGTGGACTTTTGAAGCCAAAGCACGAACCAAAGAAAGCAAACCTCATTCGAAACCAGCAAGGCAAATTCTCAATCTGGGTCACGAGTGACTCAGTCGAATCAGAACAGAATGATCAATCAAATCGAATAAAACAACCGAACTAACCAAAACTAGACAAAGTCATCTGGGCCATGGATCTGCCAGGTGCTGTCAAATAATTGCATACCGGTAGACAATGCCCCAAAGACACAGCCAAAGCTACCCAAGAACGTATCTTATCTTTGGAGGAGTGTTTTGGAGAACCAGTGCAGGACGAAGTGTGCTGTGGAAGCGTCCTGTAGTATCCCCGACAACAGCATTAGTAGTACGATCCCCATTAGTAGTATCCCCAGCTCCAGGAACATGCCGTAACTTTGGGGGTTGGCTGAATACGGTGGTGCAAAAGGCAGGCACCGTGGTCGAAGATTGAACTTCTGTAGGTTTGGAGCTCATAGCGCGGCCCGCACTCTAGCTAGCGGGGCCGAAATTGGTACTCCATCGAGAACAGAATGCATGTGTTTTTGTTTTGCAGCCAGCACAGCAGGAACTCCATTGGGATGGACCTGGCCACAAGGTCCTCCATCATTGACTGCTCCTCCCTCCATCAACACAAAAGGCACAGGTAGAAAGTACTAGTACTTTACCAAAGCAAGAAAGCAAGGACCATGGTCGCCCTCTCTCTGAGCCAGGACAGCAGAGAAGGTTTGACTCATCCAAGCGGGTTCCTCAAAGATTGGATCCTGCTGTGGTATTCGCAGATCACTGTTCAATCGTAGGGGCTCAAAAGTTAAGCTTCCGCGACATTGAAAAGGCATCTATCAACGACTAGATCGTTATCTCTTTGATTAACTGCGGGAACGGTGTTAAATAGCACAGGTGATGTTCTCGATGACTCTTGGACATTCCCTTCTCTATGTCTCTGGTCTCTGCTGGCATTGCACAGTCCCATCTTACAACCATGCCAAGTTGCCGTTTCTTGGGCTTCTCACTCTTCTTTTTTGTTGTGAGAGGGCCGCAGCCAAACGGTCTTGCCTCGACTGAACCACAGCAACAACCAACTCCACAACAACAACGATAGCAGCAAAGCAACCACACCAGGTATCCACGACCCTCGTAGTGTTGCCTCTTACACTTGTCATCCTCCATCAATCTAGCTAGCTAGATAGTGCTCATTATCTGCAATCCCAGAGGTGCGCGCAACAGTTTCAGAGAAGAAGATACCCATAGTTAGAAGGGACTGTAGCCAACCACGCTTACTTTTCCGTTACGCAAGACCAACGTCGTCGCTTCCAGCAGAATCGAATCTTAGATCATCGAGTCCTGTCGCATTACCGTATAGCAGCAAGAAGGAGAACAAACAACTTCTCACCTACCCCCACAACCTTATCAACAACCAAATAGCTAGCTACAACAACAAACAAACAATGGCATCACGAGCAGAAGATACCGGCGGCGGCACCGCCATGGTCCGTCAATCGTCGTCCTCAAGCTGCGCGTCATCTCGAAGTTCCTTTTCCAATCTGGGCCAAGGCGCGCCGCCATTCGCCGCCAACGCTCCGTACTTGACAGTGATGAAGACGCAATTGAATTTCTTCATGACACGCTTGCTATTTATGCAAGAAGAAAAGGCCGATTCCTTGGGCGCTCGTCGCGAACGTCGCATGAACAATAGTATGAACGGGAGTGGCAATATGAATATGAGTGGGAGTTTCAACACCAATAGCACGCGCCTCGATAACCAACCAGCGCAAGCGCAGCAAGCCGAAGACCACGGCAATTTGTTGGGCCCCATGATGGAACCCGACGAACTCTCGACGGACGATATTTGCGTCTTTAACGACAATGCCCGCATCTTGCCCAATTCCCGCGCCAAGAGTTTCCCGGCCGTCCCCTTTCCACCCACGGCACCGGAATCGCCACGACCCGTCGAAGGCAAAGAAGGAGTGCTCGTTGTGGCACCTACGCATCGTCCGGCATCCCCCAAGAGTAACGGCAGTACAGTAGTAGTGGATCAGTTACCAGAAGCACTGCCGTTGAGTGACATGGCACTGGAAGACAGGACGAAAAAGGCAGCAGAAGAAGACGAGTTACCACCGCTGGAGCAACAGCACGACGACGAAGAAGAAGATACCGTCATGGAAGAAATGATGGAAGCAGAACAGCACTGTGACTCCTCGTCACCCCAAGACGAGACGGACGAGGATTCCGCCGAAGACGCCAAGCCCAAAGCACGTGCCAGTGCCGCCGCTGTACCTACGGGAGCACGCGTCTTTCCCAAGAATCAACGACGGTCCAAACGATATTCCACCGTCAAACGCAGTCAATCCGATGTCTCAGAACCGGACGATGCTGGTAAGATGGGCGGTTCCGCTCATTAATACTTGAGAGAGCTCAAAAAAAAAGCAACGCATTTTTGTTGGTTGGAGGGGGAAACGAAACC
Organism: Seminavis robusta; assembly: GCA_903772945.1. Taxonomy (NCBI): domain Eukaryota; phylum Bacillariophyta; class Bacillariophyceae; order Naviculales; family Naviculaceae; genus Seminavis; species Seminavis robusta. Next base: position 13,803 of record CAICTM010000795.1, read on the forward strand.
ACACGACACGAAACACACACACACGCACACACACAGCACAAAAATCATCATGGCGGTGAAGGGTATCTGGAATTTACCCTACTAGCCACGTATCATCATCATTATTATAGCAAGCAACCTACTACGGATCATCTAAATCTACTAAAGCAAAAGAAAAGAAACTCGTCGTTGCATTGGCTGCTGGCGATTCGTAAGCTGCATTTACGGTAGATATCCTTGGATCGCGACGGCATCCAATCGCCTGAGCCACCAAAGAGCTGTGGTGCCACAGAAGCAAATAAATATAGTTTACGCCCGTTTCTTCGTTTCCCAAATATAATAAGTAATAGTCAAACGAAACGGTTCCTGGAGAGAGTGAAGAGTTGTTATAGTTGCATTCCCAACTTTTCTACTGTATGTCTTCTTGGGAAATAATGAATATTAGATCCTTCTTCGGCAAACTGCGAGCTAGCTAGCTGCTCGTCAGATATCATACCTACACTCTTTTTGGCTGTATCGGCATACAATAGCCCTTCATTTCCATCCTTCTATTTACACTAAATACTACCCCTCCGCCCTCCATTCGGTACTCCCCGGGGCACAGACAAATGTGACTTCTCGATCGCATCCGGGCAGCAGCGGATGTTCAAAATAAAACACGGCCCGTCTTGTTTGGTCGCCTTCAATATTGGTCACGCCCTTTCCGGCGGCAATGGCAGCAATTTCCGAAGCGAGATTGGTCCATTGGCCCGCCGCTTCGGGTGCCGTGGTCAAGTCCTGCAAATAGGCCGCACTATCGGACGGTGACAAATCGAGTGGGACAAATTGCGCCACAAATCCGGCCCGATCATTGGCCAATGCCAACGTGGTGAGTTGATCCAATTTGGCTTGGAGCGATTCGGACGATGTTTGGAGACATTCCAGTTCTTCGTTGGAGGGTCCGTCGGACGGTGGGTAGGATACTGGTTGTTGTGGATTATTATTATTTGGTGGTTGTGTGGGAGCGGATGGCTCTTGTGGGGTAGAAGCTTTGTTCTTTTGGGGGTTCTTGCTCTTCTTGCCCATCTTGTCTTGTGTTATCTTTGCTTTCTTGGTGTCTTGTGTGTTTTCTGTGTTGGGGTCTCTAAAATAACGAGTTTGGGCTGTGATGCGTGATGATGGAATGGTTGGTGTTCGTGTGTGGATGTTGGAACGAAAAATAAAATGAGGCAAAGTCCTGTTCGTGACTCAACGGAAAGAAGAAGATCCATCACCAAATCTTGGACAAAAAATGAGGCGAGCTGATGAGGAAAGGTGGCAAAAGATGATGAACAACGACAACAACGGCTCCTCGGTATCATCGTTGAGTGATGTCTATATAGGAACAGCTGGTTACTCTTATGCTCATTGGCGCCAAGGCGTGTTTTATCCTGGCCATACAACGCAGAACCAAGAACTACGGCACTACAGTGGAATCTTTCCCACGGTGGAGATCAACGCCAGTTTTCACGGAGTGCCAAGATTGGAAACCCTGCAGTCTTGGGCCCAAAAGTCCAAAGACGGCTTTGTCTTTTCCTTCAAGGTCCCACAGGCTGTTACCCACGAGAGTCGCCTGGAAAATATTCAAGAAGCCTTGACCTTTTTTCTACAACGCCTCCAAGAGGGCATCATGCCAAACGAAAAAGTGGGCCCCATTTTATTTCAACTTCCTCCCAGTCTTCCCAAGAATATCGATCGATTGAATGAAATTGCCGCTCTGGTTGCTCCACATAACAATAACAATCTTCGAGTCGCCTTTGAGTTTCGTCACGCCAGTTGGTACAACGATCCAGACGTAAATGCCGTCATGAAACGACACAATTTTGCCATGTGCCAAAACATTTCCCCCGATAATTCGACACTCCGTGGCGAGTCCACCACAGCGTCATGGCATTACATGCGCTGTCACAAACGCGCCGATCGGCTGGTCACGCAGTACACCGATGAACAGTTGGACTCGTTGGCCGAGGAAATGGTGGCACGTCGAAAACGAGGCCTGGTCCAATACTGCTACTTTCTGAATGATCACGAAGGAAATGGTCCTCGCAATGCCAAGACACTCATGCGGTTCATTCAACAGCGAACCAACAACAATAAGTCAGCACTGGTACACAACTGGAAACCGGATCCGACGGAAACCTCCATCACGTCGCTATTTGCCAAACAACAACAAACCAATGACAATGACAATCAGAGTGCGCCCACAAAGGCCATCATCTCCAGCCCTACTAGTAGTAGCAAACGAAAGACCAGAGAAACTCCCAAATCAAAAGCCACCACAAAGACTCTGCACTCCTTCTTTTCTCCGGCCGATACTTCCCAGCAACCACCAATGAAAGCCACACCGTCCAAACGCCCCAAACTTGTAGCCAACAACAACGCCATGAAGAAAAAGGGACAAATCACCGACTTTTTCGCCAAGAAGTAGTCCAACCAAATCCATACACTGGAGTGGCTGCGGGGAACGAAGTGTAGTGGCGGATTTTAAAATAAGATACAACAGGGAGTCAAGGTCATTGAATCACACAAGCTGTCAAGCTCCCTCTATAAGGTTTGCCCGGCACTTGCTACATGCAGTTGACCCACAACTGCATTGGGATCTCCCTTTCTCATTTTAAAATTTAAAAAACGAGCCACCAAGTTAGCTTCTCGTGTGTCACGGTTAGCTAGCTAGCCAGGACAGCAGGACAGCACTACGTCTTGAAAATTTATTTTGTATCCAAATACGATAGACAGCTGGCAACCCAACATTATTGTGGCAAATGGTAATACAATACTATCATAAATGAGGTATACCGCACCACTGGACTAGCATGAGTCGGAGTGCGGCTGACTAGTAGGACGTGCAAGAGACGGGGGTCTCTCGGTTCTTCCTCTGAAGATACCGTACTAAGAACTTCTCCGTCAGGTTTTGGATTTCGGACGTACAGTCGTACCGGTACAGCCTACATGTATCCTGATAGAGAACGAAACAGAACAATATATTATTTGATTGGCACTCTTGTTCGCAAGCTCATTTTATCCTAATTGATTGCTTTATTAGAATATCTTTACTGGATTTCTTTTGTATTTCATTCCGATTTGATCCCAGAGGTTGATGAAGGGCGACGAATACGTCCGCCACAGCAGCCTCATATTCATGATTGCTTCCTTGCTCGCTTTTATTAGGCAGAAGCAGGATGCAATTCCTGTGTGGCATTGAGGTCTGCATAGGCAACCCACTGAATGCGGTAGTCATTCTTGCCGGCAGTATTGGGGGAGAGGTGGTGGTGGTAGTTGTAGTGGACGTAGACAGTGAACCCATCGGGTGTTGGATCCCGGATGGATGCCGCACCATAGGTCGATCCAATGTCATCTCCGGTTCCAGAAAGCGACGTAAAGTAGGTTGGTTTGCTATCGGCTGCAAAGCCACAAGCGGTAGTGTTCACTTGCACAAAGATCTCGTCTTGCCAATTTCCTTGGCTCCATCCATTGGAGGTACCAATGCACGGTTCCGTAGACTTGATCTTCTTGATTTCCTTCTTGACGGCGGCCATGTCACGTACCAACTGGGCAAGCGTACCATTATCATCACGAACCAAATCACCGACAGTGGTAGTGGCAGCGGGCATGGGGAATGACTCATCATGGCGGCATGACCGGCCTGCCACAAAGGCGACCGCAGCCACGATCGAGATTACCGCAATCGCCTGGATAGCCGAAAAGATGCGACCATTGCTGCGTCCCACTCGAACTTCCTCAGCACCGCCTTTCTCCAAGTTGCGGTCTGTAGTTGTTGATGGGAGAGAATCTGTCATTGTCGCCAAATCGTCGAGAGATTTATTACGTTGTGGACTTACTTGTTCTGTCACCAAAATCTATTTGTGCGACGGAAAAGATTTGCCTCGAGCCTTGACGAAGATGGCAAAAGATCCAGGCGGGGCAACTCGGGTCCCATCACGACTGCGGAATCACGACTGCGAGGTCCGCGTGATCTCCAACCCTAACGTGATTCGACCCTTTGGAATGTGTTGAAAAGGGGTGAACGCACAATTTCTCTATTTTTTAAAATCAGTATCTTTCCAGCTCTACTGTCAAGTAGATTGGCTATTCGTTTTCTCTTTCTCTCTCGTTCAGATTGTGAGCTCTTAGACTGAGCTCCGATATGCATACATATACCAGGATCCTTTTGATCCTCTGCTTCTCACATTTTCATCCGTAGATAGATCTCGTCGATCTATCTTCCTGAAGTGCATGGTTGGCCCTGGAGGGGCTTTCCCGTTTTACTAAACCTATGGACCTTCATCTGTCCATTCATTTGCTCCGTCCCATCGCTCCTTGCTTTCTTCTCCTCGACCTAAGTTCCTGACCATTGTAGTTGCATCACCTAGACGACCGTCGTCCTATTTCTATACATCTGGCCATCTGATGATGATCCGATAACCATCTGATTTTGAGTCACAGATCCCCCAGTCATGGTACGTGACTGTGGATCCCGAGTCGTCTGTCCGTCACACGAAAATACCTTTCTAACAGTCCTTTCGCACTACGATGTACGTACCATCAAAAAGCTTGTGAGCTTGCAACGGGGAAATGTGTTTGGTTGCTGTCTTTGCTTTCATGTAGCTATTTAGAGCGGTAGCCTAACAGCTAGCTAGTAGTAGGAATGTCAAGGAGACAAGGAAACTGACTTCTATTGTATTGCTCTACCGATTTCTACCTGGCCTCGTCAGTGATTCCAGAGTTGAAAAACAGCAAGGACCACAATGTACTTGGTTTGCACAATTAGTAGTTGTCTACTTTACTTGTACTGCTCATCAGTGTCCAGTGTCGCTGTGTCGCTCCATTAGTATGCCAATCCAGCACAGCCAGCTAGTCCACATAGGCAAGCCACTGAATGTGATAATCATGACTGTTGCTTTGTCAGGAGTGAGGTGGTGTTTATTGTTGAAGTGAATGTAGATTGTGAACTGGTTGTGCTTTGGATTGCTGATAGATGCAGCACCATAAGTGGAACCAATTTCGTCTCCAGTTCCTGCCAGTGATGGGAAGTAGGCTGGTTTGCTGTTTGATGAGAACTTACAATGTGATGTATCCACAGTTGAAACAATCACATCTGGCCAATCTCCTTGGATCCAGTCAGAGGCTGTTCCCCTACATGGCGCAGCAGCCCTGAGCCTATGGATGTCCATTTTGAGATGCCAAAAGACAACAACTACCAAGAGCGCAATAATACCAAACTTCCTCGCTGATACACCTTTGGTGCCTGAAAACGAGAAAGTGCCGTCTTCACCATCACTTGAAGAATCTTCATCGTCGTCTTTGTCTTCCGGTACAACATTTTCACGTCCTGGGAGATACCCTGTCGTAGAAGTTCGCAATTGGTCACACCATGATTTCATGTTCTCGCTTACTCTTTCAGCTGTCGCAGAAGTTTTCAACTCGCCACACCATGACTTCAGACTATCCGTTGCTCTTTCAGCCCCGGTGGAAAAATTCCCACCCAAAGCCATCTTCTCTCTGCCACGACGAATGATACGCTTGCAGCCTGTGTTTCAGACCGATGGCTCATTGATGAGATGAGGCATGGCACCAACCCGTTCTACTTTTTGAGGTTTTCGGGGGAAGTTCGAGATTTGGGAGGTCCCGCAAAGGTGCATGGTGCTCCGTGGACCGTGGAAGCAGTGAACGTGGAAAAGAGACGGACTACTGCGGTAGCACAACAATCCGCCTCGTCCAAAGAGACTTCAAATCCCAACCAACCACACCGAAAGAGGCCAAGACTGTTCATGTATCCGAATAATGAGTCGCCTGGCTTGGCACCACACATCATTTGGTAAAGCAGCAGGAGCTTGATTCCAAGACAGCGACTCGACTCTAACTACAAGTGACGAGATCTTACTAGAATAGAGTGCTGCTAAAATCATTTTCCTCAGGTTTTATGCTTTCGTTATCCACGGTTCGCCATGATCACGCTAGATCCATCTTCAAACAGTGGCCCACTCCTGTGTTCCATTCTTGTAGTCCAAAAAAGCAAGCCACTCAATATGATAATCATCCCGGTTGGCTCTATCAGGTGCAAGGTGATGGCGATCATTGTAGTGTAGACAGTGAACCCCATTGGTGTAGGATCTCGGATGGATGCTGCCCCATAGGTCGACCCAATGTCATCTCCTGTTCCTGCCAGTGATGTAAAGTAGGTTGGTTTGCTATTTGGTGGAAAGCCACAACTGGTAGTTTTCACGTGAACAAAACTCTCGTCTTTCCAACGCCCTTGGTTCCAGTGGGAGGCGGAGCCTATACATGGTTGAGTAGCCTTGAGCTTTTGAAGATCAGCCTCAATTCTGCGATTGTCATGGTGGAGCTTTTCCATGTCGGCCTTGAGCTCACGCTGGAGTTGTGTCATGTTGTGAACCAATTTAGTAATAGTGTCATTACAGTGATGATCTTGGTTTGATGGCGGTGGTGGTGATGATGATGATGACCTTGAGCAGAAGAGCAACGCGCCAGCAAGAAAGGCAACACTGACCACCAACGAAAAGATACCACATTTCCTTGCTGATCCATCATTGAGTGCTTCTGTAAGTGAAGTTCTCAACTGGTCAGACCAGGACTTCAGAGTGTCGGTTGCTCGTTCCGCAGATGTAGCGAACTTTCCTCCCACCGCCATGTTGTGGATACGCTTGGTATGGACGCTTTTGCAGAGGGAGAGGCAGCCTGGATTTTGGAACGTCTTTTGAGCAAAGGAGATGGTTTCCCCCTCTTACTGTGAAATTTTCGGAGTGGGCACAGTGCGGCCGTGGAAAGAGCTTCCATCGTGGCTCTGAACATTGAACCTCAACCCTTGTGGAGTTTCTCTGAAGCTCTTTTGTGGCCATCAGACGAGCATCATTCATTGACGTTTGTTTCAAGTTCCAAACCACCAGAATTCACTCTGAAAGAGCCCTTGCTGCCGCTAGGGCTACAATAGCTGGTCAGTTTGCCAGAAGAAAGAGTCGTTTGCCGTGCTCAGTGAGTTGATCTATAGGCAGAATGTTGCGCCGCAATTCCATTCGTCGTCTCGTATTTCGACGGCATCCATCCGTGGTGGCATCGTCGTCGTCCTGTCGTGTCCCCATTCCTCCTGGAGGTAGTGTCACCACAAAGCCCTGCCTTTTCCAGTTTCGTTACTTTTCCGATGGCTTATTGGGTCACAGTCCCATGGCCCCCAAGGCTCCAGCTGCCGAAGGAGAAAAGTTGAGCATTCCGACGGAACGAGATGTCCAAATTGCGGGAGGCGTATTTAATCCAACGTCGGCCAAACGCGACAAACTAGCGGAACTCAAAGTGGAACTGCTGGAGAATCAGTTCACATTAGACGATGCCGCTACAGCAGCACAACTCCGAGACTTGCATCTCGCAGACGGCATTCAGTGGATTGCCTATACCGCAGAGCAATGTCGCTTACCAGAGCATGTGGCTACCAAGGCTCCTTCTGTGGTGCTGCTAAAAGAAGAAGAAGAAACCAAAGGGATTGATGATAAGGATACTACAGAAACTGCGAGTATTATTACTCCAGAAACTCCCACACTACTTCCAGAACTGGATCCAACGAAATGGGAAACCGACGAGGGTTTATTGGAAGTTGTCTCCTGGATTGCCGACCAACAGGCATCCATACAATCTACAGTTCCTGACAGTCAGCTCTCCCAGGAACAATGGGAAACCTACCTGGAAGAATTGACGCAGAAATTGGACCAAGCATTGGCCGCCTTGCCCCCGGGACGATATTTGTCACACGTCCGGGATATTTACACCGTTCCCGAAACACTAGTAAGCGTAGGAAACGAGGAACATGCCCAATCCACCTTGTTGAATGAACTGCAACAAGAATTGAGTGCCTTGCCAGAACAGCAACAATTGACATTGGCAGGGAATAAACTATTGGCACGATATCGATTGCTATTGACACGGGCTACCTGCGAGCATTTGAAAGCTTCGTGGGATGCCTTGACGACCCTCTCCGATGAAGCATTGGATCGGTTGGCCGTCGTGGGAGGAGAAGAAATAGAATCCCAACGACAGTCACTCTCCTTGATGCAACTCAACGAAGTTCTACGAGCGTGTCTGACGGGAAATGCCATTGATCGGGTTGATGCCATGTGGGATCTCGTCGATCTGCAGGGAGATGGATTGTTGGAAAAGACCGACATGGAGAAGGTATCCGTCTTTACCGTTACTGCGGTGCAAAATGCCCTCGTCGCCTTGTTTGAAGATGCCGTCGAGGCATCGCCGGTCCTACCGGTCGCAGAGGATACCGACAAACAACCTGGATTCTTTGCGCGACGTGCGGAAGCCAAGGCCAAAAAACGACTCACAAAGGCATTCCAACGCGCATCCGCCAAACACTTTGACGATGAAGTGGAAATGCCACATCGGCTGCGGTGTATTTATGCCTGGGCGATCAAGGCACATCAAAACAATAACGTCGATTCCGTGTTGATTGAAGCGTCGGGATGGAGTGGACGGAAACGATATGTCGAACTACAGCCCAAGATTTCGCTGCAAGAGTTTCGAGAAGCGCAACAGATTCATTTCACGCACTTGGATCGAATAGGGTGGGAAATCACCAAGAGTTTCCGAGACGATTTGTGGGTGGTGCAAGGGAAAGGACGGCAGAATGCAGAACTGCGTCGAGACTGTGCCATCTTTTTGCTGGTAGTAGGCGTGGTGGATTATGGTATAATCTTGTTATAGATGATGAACAGTCATTGAAATGATGAAGGAAACTCCAGCAATTCTACATGTACATGTAGTCGCACGCAGTCGCGACGCTTCATAGAACCATGAAAACCAAGGCAGAAGAAAGCACTTTTCATGATCCAGAGAGTTGTCACTCCATCACGGCATTGGTTGCTGCATGTCCTACATAGTAAGATCTGGTATGTAATTCTAGCAGCTCCAGCTAGCTACCGGTATCCTCCAGCTGGTCGTAGCTTCAAAAATAGGAGTATTGACCATTACCTGGTACCTGTGGGCCTGTTTAGTACATCGCTAGCAGGGCCCACTTCTTTCTCCCACACCCAGAACAACTCCAGGCCCAACTCGATGACCAAAACCAGCACCTAACCAAGACCAAAACGAGAGCTATCTTCTGGAGGTTTCAGTACTGGTACCTCAGGTCCATCTCCATGCCCACTCATTGAGTACACCACGACCCAGGACCTGCTGGGGTACTAGTACCGGTAACACTCTCCGGTTCCATCTTTACGCAGACCCCAAATGGGTCTTAAATATTCGTGACTCAGCCACTGAGTCAGTTCCTGATCCAATTGATTGCCTCCGCCTCAAGCAAAGATCCAACAAACGTCAACGGAGCCAAAGGAACGAAGCAACCTTCAGAATGATTCGATTCGCTGACACTTTCCTCACTCCAAAAGAACCAACCATTACTACTACTGTACTACCAACCAAACTACACAATATTCCAATATGCAGAAGACCATCATCAAGACTCTCTTTTTGGCCTTGTTGTCCTGGACAGGCAGCGCCTTTGTGGCCCCTACTCCCGCTACCCGCACCGCAGTCAGTCTCAAGGCTCTCAATGACAATGCCCAGTGGAAAGCGGCTGCGATCACAGCAATCGTAGCGGTCACTCAGCATCCCTTGGTTGCCTTGGCTGAGGAATTCACGTATGGCGATGATTATGAATATGGTGCTGTTTCGGCTCCCAACTTTGTTCCGATTATCGGCGGCATTTTGGCCATTGGGACGGCCTTGTTACCCATTGCCCTTCAATCAGGAGAAGAAGCATTTGAGGAAATGAAAGACTCGGACGGATTTGGACAAGGAAAGGATGTCTTGAAGAGCCGTAGAAAGTGAGCGAATGAGATATGGACCATGGTTTCGATGAACGCAAGGACGTCGATCTCGGGAACAATACTTTGAACAGAACTTGAGGTTTCAACAATGCGGTGGAGTAGAGTACTCTGAGACGAAGGCACAATTTGGGTCTGCTAAGCTAATCAAACAAGTCAACAAATGCAAAATTTGTTCATTATTGATGGACAGAACTGAGGCTGCGTAGGCATTGAGGCAAAATTTTAATCGACCAGTCAGTTATCCCTATTCGCCCTTCACCCTTCATATGGTAGTATATTATGGTCTGTTCACTGTATGAAAATATGTAACGAGTCCGACAATCTCGCCTCTGAGTATCTTGGGATGCCGCAATACTTTTGGCTGCATCCACCACGCTGTTTGCATTAGACTAGTTTCATGCGCTGGCTAGTGAACACTGGAGAGTTCACCTCTTTTGAATGCTACCAGAACCCTGTCATATCTCGATGTTGCTATTCCTAGCTAGGTGTTCTACATTCTACAGCATGCATGTGTACTAGCTATCCATGTCATCCGGGCAATTGGAACCAGTCCGACATGGCCAGTGCTTAACACTGGACCTGAAACCAGCCAAAGCCAAAAATACCCATCACTTTGTTTGCTATCCATCCTTGCAACGTCTTGAGGAACACATCCTCCTAGCCAGCTATAGCTATAGCAAGAAAGTCTTGGCAGTGGATACCCAACGAACAAGTGGAATCAAGTCTAGCTAGAATGAATAGAATATGCAGCTAAAGTACGTGTAAGTCTGTTGAAGAGTTTACTTCTCAATTTCTTTGAGCAGAGTCTGAAAGCCTGCATGTGCTTTGTCTCCCATTCGTTTCTTGAGCATTGGCACCTGTTTCTTGACCTTTTCCACGACACTCTTTCTGACACTGGGAATTTTGCAGAGTGCCGCGACGACAAAGGCGCCTCGATTAGACTTGGCAATCTCCATCAGCTGATCCTTGAGCTTGTCGCAGAACGCTTTGGCAAGCAATGGCTCTTCCTCCTCCACGTCACACAAGATGAGATTCTTAATGGCCAAATGACCCACTCGATCTTCATACAGCGAGCCCTCCTCGTCATCTTTCTTGGTCAACTCGTCCTCACAAACCTTGACAATGGCCTCTACCAAATCAGTGGGATGATAGTTGGCATAGACCAGTCGAATCAGGACGGATCCCGACAAGCTCGTCATTAATTCTCTAGCATGATTGGTACAGAGTTCAATGAGTGGCTTTTGCAAGTGTTGCGCCAACTCTTGGCGACGCGTTTCCGGATCCTTCTTACTGGTGGGAACCATCTGGCCTCCTTCCTGAATCATGGGAGGATTGGGTTCCAAGACGGATAACTCGTATGGATCAAAACTCTTTTTCCAGTCGTCCTTATTACTGGTCAAGAGCATGACAAAGAGTTTGTATGCCAAGTCATGCAAAGCAATTTCCAACAATGGATCGCTGTCATCGTCGTCATCATCACCATCTTTGCGTGTCAACAACTCGTGGAATACATACTTTTGTACCGACACGGTATCATCCATGACTTGAACCAGTCGCAAAATGGCCAAATAGGCATCCCGATGGAGAAGAGCACTGCGACTGTATCCTTTTAGGGATTTGCAAATGCGGCGTCGATCTTTGGCCGTTCCATAGGCGACACAGGCGGCAACCACCTTGGTCCCGGCTTTACTAGAGAGAAAGTGCACGGCATGATCGCAAACCGAAGGCGCAATGTCTCGCACTTGATGAGGAGAACAGTGTGTGACGTATTCGGCAAAGACGGATTGATAATAGTTGTATCCAAAGAGTGATTTTTCAATGCCCTTTTCCAGGATTTGATTGCGAATGAATGTGAGTGCTGTTTCCTTCTTTTTGTCATTTAGATTTTGGAAATGAAAGGCAAGATCGGGGGTTTGATTGTTGGTTCCGGCAGAAGCAGCAGCCAGATCATTGACAAAGAGGGAGAGCTGGGGACCGTAGAATTCTTGCCTAAGTGGAGCTGTGGATTTGTTGGGAAATGTCTGAACGAGCGCTTCTACCACTTTTGCTCCCGTGGCATGAACGGCCAACTTGGCCATGTGTCCCTTGAGCGACTTGACAATGAGACGAATACAATCAGGACTGTGGACGCCATACTTGATGGCCTTGAGCACTACAAAATGCGCATATTGATTCCGGGCCAATTCCACAAAGGCACTTCCGGAAGAAGCCGCCCCAGCCACCTTTTTGGTGTTGCTGTTGTCACAGAGTTCGCTCAAAATCTCCTTTCGCTCGTCGTTGGTTCCAAATTGCAATGCCGCCTGAACGACGCGACTGGCATCGTGCTGCAAAGCAATTTCCGTCGTTTTCCCCTTGATCAGTGCCATGAGCTCTTCCGTCATTTTCCGAGTCTCTTCCTTGGAGTTGTTCTTGAGACGGAGTTGATTCCAAATCTTCTTGGCCTCGGTGACACAGTCGGCATGTTTCCGATGCGATTGCCGTTCTTGTTTCAACGCTCGTTTCTGACTCTTGGCGGACACATCGTCGGACTTGCGTTTCTTGGAGTGCTGGTCCTTTTGCTGTTGCGGCATGGTGGAGGAGTTTTTGGAACTATGTGTCAAGTTGTTGTGCAAGGAAGGAGACAAAGTGTACAAAGAAGAAAATGAGGGCTCGAAATTGGTTGGTGGTGGGAGATTCCGTGATAATCCTGCTGAGCTGTTTGTACCAGCATTGACATCCAGGGTTTCTGAAAGCGTCCGAATTCCATTGTCGGCCACATTGCATGGCGCCGAGTTGATGAACTACCGGTACAAGCTTGTCGACGGGTTTCTACTATCTAGCTAGCTAGTAGCAATTGAAAGGGCGGAAGATTAGATAAGATAAGTCCTCTATGTTAGGGAGGTAAGTTGATTAGATTTGTGTCTTTAGCTATGCGGTTCAGTGAATTGGGCACCTACTTGCAGCAAACTGGATTCATCCGAGAATAACGGTAGTACCGCAGGGTGCTCATGATGATTGTTTCTTCTTCTTCTTGGCCAGGCTCTGTTTGCGCTCCTTGTAAGTCATTCCATTGTAATTGGGCTTTTCAATGGTAGAGAGGGGACGATCCAAGGGTTCCGTTGCAAATTGGAGCAAATGGGGAAACTTGTGCACTTCGCTCAGGCAAACAACAGTTCCACTCCCCGTCGGTGGCTCGTACAAGACGCATCGTTTGGTCCGAACGGAACGAAAGTAGTAGATTCGACGGTCCTTCCTGTTCAGATAGTATCGCTCGACCCAAATGTCACCATCGTCGTCGACCTTGCCCATGATTTCATCCATTCGATGGTCGCGCTTGGGTTTGAACTTGTCCATGCTAGTCTTCTCGCTGGTGGTGGCTTTTGGAATGGATTTCGTCTTCTTGATAGTACTGATACCACCACTACTCTGAGGCTGTTGACGGGGTGTGGAACCAATGCTGACTGCCGTCGTTCGTTCGTGGAGACTCGGGCGTTTGGCAGGACTGGCACTTGACATGGACGGTGACTTGGCGCTCTTGGTCTGTACTTTGGTAGGAGCAGTCTTGACAATTTCCGGGAGTTTTTTGACTGTATGATTTGAGGATGGCGCCGCCGACGATGGAGAAGCAATGTTCTGTACTTCGATAACCGAGTCCGCCTCGGCAATCACTCGAACTCCCAACTTGGTTGTACCGGCCTTGGACTTGAGCGAATGGCGGTGGATCTTGGGCGTTGGACTAGCAGGGTTCACGGCAGGATTCATGGCAGGCATCTGCAGAAGTGCGGAAAAGTTCATGCTGATCGAAGAAGCGATGTACGCACGAGCAATGCAATGATGTAATCACAAGTAAGTTGCCAAAGACACTTGCTTTTGTGGGCTTTCGCTGTTGACAAGCCGATGAAGACATCATGTTGGCTTTCGATATTTGATTTCAAATGATCGTGTGCAGGTATGTCTGGTTGATGGAAGTAGCGTGGCACGGTACCCGGCGAAGTTTGAATTGTGTGTCATGATGCGTGGGGTATCTTTTGCGAGGGTATCAGGATCGTTTTGATTTCAACCAATCGTAGGTCCGGTCTTGGGAAGAGAAAGTTACCAGTTTTGATTGTTGTTTGATGCTGGGTACAAGTTATCCGATCGAAGGGTGTCAGGATCGTTTTGATTTTGCGATGAGGGCATCTCGATTTCCCTTGTGTCGTCGTTTCTTTGACGAATGGTGATGTGTGATGTGGTTTGGCCTTTGGCTACTCCCCAGCCAAAATGAGGAAAGCAATGGGGAAACCTCTGGATCACTTTGGAAACAAATAAGGAATTCCACCTGAATGTTCCTAGGAGCATGACTGAAAGATGATTTTGTGATCAAAAAGCCACCATCTGCTGGTTACCAGATCTCAGTCAATATCCAACCAATTGACCTAGTTGTTCAATGGTATTCGTCAGCAATGATGTTGTTTTGAATGACATTGTCTTACTTTGTTGAGATAGACCTAGTGTAGTTGATAGTGTCATATTGGGTGTTTACTAGAAGGGGTCAATTTTGCACCAAATATTTCTAAATATAAGGGTATAGATACTGCAATTTGCCTTAATGCCAAGGCGTAAAGGCTGACTGATCTTCATGCTACTAGGTGATGTTAGGTTGTCTGTTTTCTTAAAACTAAGTAGTAAATGAGAACTTCCCCATTTGTGCTGTGGAGTACTAGTAGTCTAGTTGGAAGCAAAATGGATCAAAATGTGGTTGTCTTTCTTTTGAATTTTTGAATTCGCACGACTGAAAACTGACGTCAGCCAAGAAAAATGAGAAAGAATTGAGCAAGAACCGTACACGGACAAGCGTCGAAACAAAGACAAACAGTCTCTTGTAGGTACATTTAGCCACCATGATCGATCCAACCAGAAGCAGAAGGGCTGACAGGATGATGACTTCACTAGAGGCAAAGTTGGCATCTTTTCCATCCATACCGGTACAATCCCCTCCCTTTCAAGATCGCCACCAACCACGACAAGTTTTGAAATTATTTTGTTTTGAAGATCAAACTGAACTTGATGCCGTTTCTGATTTTGAAACTCCAATGCGTTTTTCATTTTGAAGCTTCAAAGCGAAACTTCAGCATTTCCCCATCAAACCACGCTCATTATTTTACGATGAATCGACCTTCATTCTCGTTTATTTCATCATTTCTTTTGTTATGGAGACACCATGGTACGTCGTTCCTTGTTCGTCTTGGCAATGATCCGCGGAAGATGGCACTGTTCTGTGCTTCTAGCGTCTCACGTGTCTTTTGCTCGTACTCTCTTCTTCAGTGATCCCAGCCCTTTTATGGAGACACCATGGTACGTCGTTCCTTGTTCGTCTTGGCAATGATCCGCGGAAGATGGCACTGTTCTTTGCTTCTAGCGTCTCACGTGTCTTTTGCCCTTACTCTCTTCTTCAGTGATCCCAGCCCTGCATTTCCTTGCTCAAGAGTATCGTTTCCGTCTTCCTTCGCGGCTTCTTTCGTCGCGCAACCTTGCCGAGAGCAACACTCGCTCCACCTTCTGAGCCATGACTTCCATTTCCGAGCCAATCTACCTGCATCATCATCTTCCTTTCATCTACCAGATATTCCAGAGTCTCTTTGCTCGTCTGGGCCAAGGTCGGTTGCCCACGATGTTGGCGTCTACGATGAGCCGTCATCTCTTGTCCTACGGCTCTGCTTGCCCATCCTTAGCGAGTCTTCAAGCTACATCCTGCCAAATCCCACGGCGATTCTTTTCATCCTCTACGAGTCTTCATCCTCCCTACTGCCTCCTCCTGCGGCTCGTTCTTCTTGTCCTTGGGGCTCTCCGTTCTGCTCTTCCACGCGATCGGCCTACCTCCTACATGCCTCCTTCTGCGGCGAGCTTTCCGTTCTGCTCTTCCACGTCTTCTTCCGCGTCTTCTTCCACGCCTTCAGCCTACCTCCTACATGCCTCCTCCTTCTGCGGCGCTCTCCGTTCTGCTCTTCCACGCCTTCAGCCTACCTCCTACATGCCTCCTCCTTCTGCGGCGCTCTCCGTTCTGCTCTTCCACGCCTTCAGCCTACCTCCTACATGCATCCTCCTTCTGCGGCGAGCTCTCCGTTCTGCTCTTCCGCGTCTTCATCCTTCATCCTACCTCCTACATGCATCCTCCTTCTGCGGCGCGCTCTCCGCTCTGCTCTTCGCGCCGCGTCTTCAGCCTACCTCCTACATGCATCCTCCTGTGGCTCTTCATACTGAGACGACCCGATTCTTGGAACAAAGGGATTGGGGTGGGCTGCGCAATGCTTTGAGAGCTGACTTGAGAGGCATTGGAGTCTGGAGCCTAGCTGGCACTTTGATTCTGGTAGTATGAGTCTATGTTGGTCCCTGCTCCTCACATCTTCATTTTCTCTCCCCCCGAGGAGCAGGGACCAACATGACTCATACTACCTAAATCATTGTCCTAGCAAGGCTCCGGACCTATGCCTCTCAACTCAGCTCTCAAACCATTGCCCCTGGGTTCCAAGAGTCGGGTCGTCTCCTCCCTCCTTCCTCCTTCCTCTCCTTCCTCCTTCCTTCCTCCTTCCTCCTTCCTCCTTCCTCCTCCCTCCTCCCTCCCCTCCCCCTCCTTCCTCCACCCCCCTCCACCCTTACCCTCCACCCTTACCTCCACCCTCCCCCTCTCCTCCTCCCTTCCTCCCCCCCCTCCTCCCTCCTTCCTCCACCCCCCTCCACCCTCCTCCACCTTACCTCCACCCTTACCTCCACCCTTACCTCCACCCTTTTGTCGAGCGTACGACTCTACGCTTCCTCCACCCTCTTGTCTAGCCTATGACTCTACGCCGTGTTTTCCTTACCGAGACAACAGTAAGGTTTTTGTCCACGAGCAACTATTCCCCACGTCGCCATCTCCTGCTGCATACTTGGTAGTGTAACTTAGTTCAAAGTCAACCAACCAAACTTCTTGTCTTCTTTAGTGGTTTGTCTTCCTTGGTCGTCCGCGGCCTTTACTTCGTAGTAAGGTTTTTGTCCACGCAACTATTCCCCCCCTGCCGCTATCTCCTGCTGCATACTTGGTAGTGTAACTTAGTTCAAAGTTTCCAACCAACCAAACTTCTTGTCTTCTTTAGTCGTTTGTCTTCCTTGGTCGTCCGCGGCCTTTACTTCGTCAAGTAGCAACTCCATCAGAATGCGACCAAGTCGTGCCCTCTAAAGCATTGAAGCAGAGACATGTAAAGTTGCTTTACGATATTATGCATTATAGAAATCCTCGCAATGAAATGAATGGAGGAACTCGTGCACCTGATTCATACATAGTTCAAAAATAGGTTCTGTCTGGGATCTGAATCGAATCATACGTAGTCGAAAAGGTTCTAGTTGGACAGCCAATGTGGACCTCTCCCGCTCTCAAGCGTCCTTGCACCTTGGGACTCTCCTCATTTATTTTGCGGCTGAAGCACCACAGGCATTCCAAAAGTGCTCTTTGGTTGCTTCCTCTCCACCAGCATGGGCCCTGCATTGTACGTTGATAGCATCATCCAAGGTGACATCAAAGTTGAACCAACCGGCTGGTAGATGCAAAAGATCGCCTGGTTGCAAGATGACTTCATTGGCTTGCGCCTTTCCAATAATAGTATCATTCTGATGATCTGTTGCTGCCGTAGACCAGTCCACCGTGGTATGTCGGGCGTACTCGTGTTCCGGAGGAAAGACATTCATGTGGAGACATTCAGTTGGGTTTGCCTGCAGCAGAGGAATGTGGTTGCGAATGTGTGTGATGGGGAAGTGAGAAATGGTACTGAAGTATCAAGTATCATGGAAGATCCCCAACGGTGACAACAAAAGCGGAACTCCCGTACTTACCAGAATGTACCTTCTCGTTCCTCCCAAGTTGGCCACAAAGTTGCGATATTCGTCAAAGTATGCTTCCTGCACAACTCCCTGGGTATCAAACTGGCAACGGATGATCGTACTACTACCGCTATCACTGCTGCCACTGTTGGTCTGCCCTCCTCGCAGTGGTTTTGGCACAGCAATAGAGTGCATCGCACTAGTACTGTGTGGATCAAAAAAGGGCAGTTCATCAAACAAATACCGGTTGTTTCCATCATCTTCTTCCATCAATGATCCCGTGACTAGAAAGGTCCAAGCTTCATTCGTTGTTGCTGTTGTTTGATTAGTATCCATTTCTTCTTCGTCTTCTCTTTCTCGATTGACTTTGGCCAACCATTCTGAAAACGAAATGACTTGTTGTTTGTCCGTCCCATTCCCGCTGTCTGGTTGTTGTGCATCAATCTTTTCGGCCCGCGAAGGTTCCATCAACAATTGTTCCAAGTATCCGGGGGTGGTCCATCGTTCCGTGGTTTGCAGGACAGCAGGCAGATTGCGCATGACAAACGGCAGATTGTGATGGCGATAATGAAATGCTTTTGGTAGGTCGGTTTCTCCATCAAAGATACAGAGACTTTGATACACCATGGTAGGCCCCATGTCATTGTTGTTGTTGGAAGAAGGATTCCAATTCTGTAACATGTCCATCAAGTTCCAATGCAGGGGATATCCCTGAGGGGGATCCTCGGGACAATTGTGTACATCGTAGGGCATGTCCGGTTGTGTGGGCAACTCGGGTTCTTGTCGCAACGTTTGTATGGCGTTTTGGATGCGTTCATGGTCATTGGGTGGATGATGGACTTCAAAAAAGAGTTTGGCAATGTTGGGGAGGGGAGGAAGCGTCTGCTTTTCTTCTAGTAGATCCCAGAACAATAGTTCCTTGACCCATGACCAAATCTTGTTAGTAGGGTGTTGTTGTTTGTGGTGATGCTGTCGTCGTCTCAGATCGCTGCTTCTGGTGGCATGAATAATCAAGTCATCGTTAGGATCGAGTTCTTCCAATCCCGAGTATGCCACTATCGACATGAGCAAGAGATAGATGAGGAACCAGAAACATCCTCGAATCAACAGACTGGGTTCGCGGGAGGACGATGGTACTGTCGTCGCCATGCTGATGGATTTGAATTCGTTTCAAATCATACAATCAATCTATTGTCACAAGACAATTTTGTGCCAGATCGTTGGTTGTAGTGTGAGATCTCTAACTAGTTAGCTAGTTAGCTAGCTTTCGAGTAGTACGAGAACTATGCATACAGTACGATTTGCCCTCGACAGCAGCGTTTGGCACAAAAGATTGCCAGATGCTTGGCCGTGTGAGAATCTTGTGAGCGTCTCTTTCAAAGGCTCCTTCGCCCCGCGTCTGGTAAATGTGCGTCTTTTATTAGAATGATTGAAGATCGATTGAATCGAATCATCCAGTCATTCTGGTTCAATCTGACGTCATTCAAAGGTCCCAAATCTGCCTACGTTGCTTCTTCATTCTTTGGAAGGTGATGGTACCGAACCACCGATAGCATTTGTGGCCGGACCCTGCGTCGATGAGTGAGTGAGTGAGTGAGTCAATGGGATACGATACCCATTCAGAGCTCTGACTGTTCAACAACTAACTTGGAACGCTTTCTTCCACAGGCAGCCATCGAAAACAGGTCATACAAGTTGCCTTCAAACAGCTCATCAGTCTGTATTCTACATATATATTTGTGAAGGATCAAGATTTCACTCAACAATTTGCAGTTTTAATATATCAGTCAGAAGAAAGACAATAAGCAAAGATGAGACTATCTGGGCAATGTTTATTATTTGTGGCGTTGACGGCGGCTGCCATTCCCCAAAGCGCAGCGTTTGTTCCCAGCAGGACATTGTTGGTTACCCAACCCAAGAATACCGAGCCTTCGACCACCAGAATCAATGCCGGACGACTGCCACCTCCTCCGCCGCCACCGCCCGAATCCAATGACTTGTTCGCAGGACTCTTGAAAAGTCTACAAGATGGAGCCTCGTCGACGACCAATAATTTGGAAGTTCCCAAAGTCCAAGTTCCTAGCATCGACTTGCCCCATCTGCCCGACTTGCCCAATCTCGATCTGCAAGCACTGCTGGCTCCAGTGGGACAACTGTTGGATTCATCGTCCGATCAATTGGCATCCGCCCAACAATTTCTTCAGGAAAATCTGCAACCATTTTTGAGTGACAATTATCCACAACTCCTGCCCGCCTATCAGACCTTTTGGAACACTCTTCAACAATTGTCCCTCGATAGTCCGTATGCCCCCGCGGCGGCCATTGTCGTGTCGACGTTACTCATTCAATCCCTCGTCGATCCGTTTCGTGGTATGGGACCCCAACAGCCGTATCCGCAAGGTCGATACGATCCTGATACCGCCAAAACCTATTTTGATCGTCGTCCCGCCATGGTTGCCGCCCGTGGATTGCAAGTCGTGACACAATCCCTGTCGTTTGCCGCTTCCTTTTTGAGCGATTATATGCAAGAACAACAACAACAAGGCAATCCGATTTCGCCGGAACAAGCCGAACAACGTGGACAAGAATTGGCCACGCTGTTGGTGCGATTGGGCAGTACGTATATCAAGGTCGGACAGAGTCTCTCCATTCGAACGGATTTGTTGAGTCCACCGTATATTCGTGGATTGCAAACGCTGCAAGATCGAGTCCCCCCCTTTGACAGTGACAAAGCATTTGAAATGATTGAAGAAGAATGGGGACGACCATTGGATCAAATCGTGTCCGATATTACTCCCGTGCCTGTGGCCAGCGCCAGTTTGGGACAAGTGTACAAGGCCACTCTGAAAGATACCGGTATCGAGGTCGCCATCAAGGTGCAACGACCCGATATTATGGAACAGATTGCACTGGACATGTACGTGTTGCGAGAATACATTGCTCCCACGGCAAAGACTGTCGGTAAACTCAACTCGGATACCGTGGGGACGGTCGATGCCTGGGGACTGGGGTTTGTCGATGAATTGAATTACATTCAAGAAGCACAAAATGCTCAATTCTTTACCGAACAAATTGCCAAGACACCACTCAAGGATGTCGTCTTTAGTCCCACGGTTGTGGAAGAGTATTCCACAGCGCGCGTGCTGGTTACTGAATGGGTCGATGGAGAACGATTGGACAAGAGTTCCAAGGAAGATGTGACCACCTTGTGTAGTATTGCCATGAATACCTATCTGACCATGTTGTTGGAAATTGGAATGCTCCACTGTGATCCCCATCCCGGAAATCTGTTACGGACACCCGATGGACGACTGGCCATTTTGGATTGGGGCATGATTACCCAACTCGATGGAGACATGCAACTCACATTGATTGAACACATGGCGCATTTGACCAGTGCCGATTACGAAGAGATTCCTCGGGATTTGCTCTTGCTTGGATTTATTCCCGAAAATAAAAAGCACTTGATCAACGACAGTGGTGTGGTCGAGTTGCTGGCGGAAATCTATTCCACTTGGACTGCCGGAGGTGGAGCCGCGGCATTCAACGTCAATGATGTCATTAACAAGCTGCAAGATTTGACGGCCAAAAAGGGAAATCTCTTTCAGATTCCGCCCTACTTTGCCTACATTGCCAAGAGTTTTTCTGTTTTGGAGGGCATTGGTCTCTCCAACGACCCCAAGTACTCCATCATTAACGATTGTCTCCCCTACGTGTCGCAACGACTCTTGACGGACAGCGAAAGCATGCAGTCGGCATTGAATACATTCATCTTTGGGCCCGACAAGAATAGCGAATATCGTATTGTGGACTATGACCGTGTCGAACAGCTCGTGACCGGCTTTGGCGAATACACGACATCTGCCAGCGGAGCCCTGTTGGGCAAGGAAGATCTGTCGCGCACACAAGTGTTGGAAAGTGCCACCGACCAGCTGTTGGATTTGATTTTCACCGAAGAGGAGACGCCACTGCAGGCGATCATGTTGGAACAGTTGGCCAAGATTACGGCGTCCACAAGTCGATCATTGTGGACCGAAATGCGAGAACGATCGGGTACGCTGCCGTCGGGAAGGACCGTTCTTGGAACACTGATTGATCCCATTGGTCTGTGGAGGACGAGTCCTCTGGTGCGAATGAACGAATTGGATGAAAAGACCGTGGAAACGACTCGCAAGTTGTTCGTATTGGTACAGGAACAGGCACAATCCACGAGCCACTTGGATCTCGACCTTACTACGTTGACGCCCGAAGAGGTTGTCGAGGTATCGTCAATGCTGGTGCGCAAGGTGTGGGACAAGCGCATGGGTGTTGTGCAGACGGGTGGTCGTTTTGCACGACAACTCCTGGAACTGACAGCCATGAAACTGGAACGGGGTGAACGGGACACTCGAAAGCTCCCCGCTGCGGCTGACGATAACGAGAGCAGCAACGGCACTGAAGACGAGTCGGAACCGACGCCTCTGCTCGCACCCGAGAGGACCACACCACCGGTAATGTTGGCTCGCAATCGTGCGTCCGCAACACCTAGCCCTAGGCTGCAAGAGGCAAGGCAGCTGTTGAATCGTTTGCAGAATGAAGACTGAACTGTTTGCCAATGCAGCAAGCGATGATGGAACGAACGAAATAGATTGCAACAACTCAAAGAAAGCACAATGCAACTCGACCCGGCGGTTCGTTCGACTGTTTATAGCGCCGCAGAATAAGATAAAGAGAGAAAACTGTATAGAACCTCACGCAATAGTTGGGATTTTCAGTTTGAACCTTAGCAACGGCGTCTCCCGGGAAGATAGCAACCGGTGTGATGCTTAGTATCAAACAAATGGCTGTACCGGTAGTTTTGCAGCCATTGTCTGTTTGATTGATTGCTGTTAGTCCAGCTACCTTCGAGAGTACCTGGAGAGTGCCTACCCTCTTCGAGTATCTTTTGAGAGTGCCTCGCTCTCCCCAGCTCAGCTAATTTTGAGGTACCAACCCAGGTTCAGCAACTTCGAACAGTAGATGCTCCCGTCCAACTGCTTTTAAAAGAAACTGCCTGCTCCCCCAGTGTAGCTACCGGTAGCAGGAGCGACCTTAGAGAGTCCCTCCCAAATTGTTACGTCCGTATCTTACTCAGTCCAGCAAGCAGCAACCACCGGCAGTACCTATCTCCCCGTCAGAATATTTTACGCCTCTCTGGTCTCCCTCACGATCCTCTCTGGATCTCTGGTGAGTTAAATTTGGTTCTCAACACAAAACATTTCGCAGCACGCTGGCTTGCTCCGTTTTGCAAAGCGAATGCTCTTTTTCTGGATCTATCGCTGCACCAAATATTTGCAGCCGGCGTCTTGGTACCGGTACCGGTACTGTACATCGTATGCATACGACTGTAGCTGTCTTGGTGCCTTTCAAGCGAATGCTCGAATACTCTTTTTACAACTGTGACTTGATTGAGAATCCCCTTAATTGATTGTTTCCGTGTAACTGCACGGTACAGGTACAGGTAAAGTGTCTTTAAATAAATTGCGTGCCCCTTTCTGCTCCTTCTCGAAGCTGGAGCTGAAAGCCACTCACAAGTTTGCTTTTGTTGTTGAGAGAAAGAGAGAGAGAGACCATGATGAAGAACGAGGCTCGACGAGCCGTCTCCTCCACAGATCCCACTATGCATGCATCATCATCTGATCCCACCCACCACAAATGGAGTCTTCTGCTGGACCACAAGCTCTATGACCGTGATGTTCAGAAAAAGGCCCTCCAGGATGCCTATCGGCGAAGCCACGAAGCCTCTTGGCCCGAATTGGTTTTGATTACGGGCGCATCTGGCACTGGAAAGTCTGCCTTGGCGATGTCCTTGAAGAGCTTGGTGGAACAACAAGATGGTCTCTTTATCAGTGGCAAATCGGACGATCAAGTCGACACACCCCATGGTCCCTTTGTGGCGGCCGTGGAAGACTTGGTGGATCAGTTACTCTTGTTGAGCTCATCGGATCGAAACGAATTTCGAGAAGCCGTCGCACAAGCCGTTGGAGCCGACTTGGCGTTCTTTTGCAAGGCGATTCCATATGTACGACGCTTTTTGCAAGCCAACTCGCAGCAGCAAAATCCGCTGGACGAATCCTGTCATTTTTCCGATTCTTCCTTTGGCGCCGCCGTGTCGTTGGCCAATGAAGATCCCAGTCGGTTTGTCTCGATCTTTTGTCGATTCCTCCGCTCCATTTGCGAAATTCGACATGTCACCATTCTCCTGGATGACCTGCAGTGGTTGGATCCGCAATCCCTCTTTCTGCTCGAAACTCTCTTGTTGGATCCAGCGACACAGGAGGAAGACTTGTTGCTCTTGGGCACGTGCCGTGGCAATGAAGTGGGCCAATCCGATCGATTGGCCGTGTCACTCCGACGTATGGAAGAAGAAGCCGGCGTTGTCATTACCGATATTCAGGTGCAAAACCTCAGCGTGCAAGCTTTGGATGGGATGATTGCCGACGCTTTGGAATTGCCCGAGGCATTTTCCTTGGCACAAGTGGTTCAGAAACACACCAAAGGCAATGTCTTTTTTGCCAAGCACTATTTGCGCCGTCTCGTCGACGATGGGGTGGTCTATCGCGACAGTTACACCAAGAAATGGAGGTGGGATGATACAGGTTTGTTGCAGGCATTGGCTCCGGCCGATCCCAGTGGCGACTTGATTCTACCCCTCCTGGTCCAACGATTGCAAAAACTACCCGTCCATGTCATTGAAACACTCCAAACCATGGGCTGCATGGGAAGTACTTTTAGTCGCGACATTCTGGTGCATGCCGTCCTCGAGGCAGAACCGGTAGAGGAGGCACTACAAGTTGCCGCCGAGCAGGGCTTTATCGAATACAACCAGGACACCAAGACGGGACATTTTGTGCATGACAAGTTTCGGGAAGCACCCCTCTCCATGATTGCCCCTGAGCAAGCACCTCTCTATCGTTTGACCATTGGACGCAATCTACGACGACAACTCACTACGGAACATGTCAAGGCAAACATTCTCATTATTGTCGACCAACTCAAGTGTGGCTTGGAATTGGTCACGGATCCGGAGGAACTCGATGACTTTTCCCGCTTGTTTCTATGGGCCAGCAAACAAGTGGCCAAACGATCGGCTTATGTATTAGCAGCCGAGTATGTGGATTATGGCATTTCCATTCTCAGTCGTCGTCATTGGCGCGATCAGTACAATTTGAGTTTGGCACTGTACAGTGCCGGGGCCGAATTGGCTTATTGCAATGGCGAACATGAAAAGTTGGCTCACTTAGCCAATGCCGTCTTTTCCCATGCACAGTCCATTGCCGACAAGAGCCGTGCGCAAATGGCCCAGCTCATATCCCACGATGGGGTTGGTTTGACCGATCAGGGCACCAAAATGTGTCGACAAGTGCTGGAGGAACTCAAAGTGCCATTTCCACGCAATCCAGGCCCCCTGTCGGTACTGGTAGAGTTGGTGCGAGTCAAGTGTGCCATTGGCAGAAAGACCGAAGAAGATATACTGTCACTTCCTACATTGGAAGACCAACGAGTCATCTCGGCCATGCAGGTACTCTTTGTCATGTTTTATCTGGTCGTATCGGCGAATTTGGATTGGGCACCCATTCCGGCATTCCGAATGGTGCGCTTGACACTGCAACATGGATTGAGTCCTCTAGGTACGAGAGAAGCAAACAGTACAATTCTTTGGCATCTTTGTGTGTGACGTTTTCATGCAATGCCCAGCTGACATGTACTTGCTTGTTCGTATGGATGATTCGATTCCATACATGTAGCTGCGCATGGTTTCCATCTCTATGGAATGGTCCTGGTCAAGCTGGGAAATATCGAGGATGGGTACCGCTTTGGGAGATTGGCTCTTCAATTGTTGGAGAAATTCCCATCCAAGGCTTTGGAAGCCAAAATTGGATTCTTGCATTTGTTGGTTTTCAAGTCTTCTAAGTTTTCCTACCGATCTATATTGGATCCCTTGTGGGATGCAGGCATCAGAGCTTGGGAGGCTGGTGATATGGAGGTAGGACCATCAGCATCGTTTGGTTTCCTATTGACGCATTCTGCTCTTTGTGGCATGGTTCTCATTCTGTGTTGAATTCCCGCTTGAGCAGCATGCCCTTGGCAGTGGAACCATGCATAGCAGTATTCGCCTCCTGATGGGAGACCCACTTCCGGAGGTATCCAAGGTTCTGACTCGTTATGTAGAATGCAGTTACCAATACCGTCACTATAAAGTTGGATTCTTTGCCAGGGGTGCATTGCAGGCTTGTCACAACTTGCAGGGCATGTCAAATGATCCCCTTGTCTTGACTGGTCAGTACTTGGATGAAGAGGATGCCATCCAGGAATGTGCCAATGGTATTGAGGTTTCACTTTGTGGCATTCTCCATTTCAAGATGATGATGGCAGTGGTGCTGAATGACAACGAAGCTGCTCATTCTTTGTACCAAACGCACCGTGCAAGCTTCAAAGGAAGTCTCTTTCCATTTCTGCCTCTGTATCAAAAGTTCTTTCGAGGTATGGTTGCAGCAACTTTGGCCCGGACAACGACTGGCAGGGCCCGCACACGACATCTCGCAGAAGTTGGGCGAGTGATCAAGAAGCTTAGGAAGCTCTTGGTTCACTGTCCAGACAATGTTGCCCACAAAATTGATCTGATCGAAGCTGAACTGGAATTTTGCCATGGTCGGTACTCATCAGCCCTTTTGAAGTATGACAAGGCAATCTCTGTGGCAGAGCTGAGAGGGTTTGTGAGTGTTCAAGCACTTGCTTGTGAGAAGGCTGCAAGGATGCTGACCTATGCAGGCAGAAAACAGGAGGCAACCAGTTATTTCAGGCAGGCTCACATGCATTACATGGCCTGGGGTGCACAGGTCAAAGTGGACCAGCTAGACCTACTTATGGGCTCTGAGACTCTTGAAGCTCCAGGAGCACATCCCTGCCTAGAATAATGTACATCATTTAGTTACCTACAGACTTGGCTGCAACAGAAATTGAACAATGCTGTGCAAGTTTGGAATACCAGCATTTTGTTTTGCTACCAAGCAGCAAAATGTTGCTGTAGCCTTGCCCTGAACTGAACTGCTGATCTGCCAGCTACAAACTCTCGCCGAAGACAACAATCTTTCCAATGGTTTATGCTATTTAGTAAATGATGCTCAAATGGAACATGAATGCTTGGCGAGCTGCACATCCCCTGTGAAAGCTGCCTGTCAAACGGCGCTGTCAGATCAATCAATTCACCGATCATAGCTAAGCAAGCTTGCTGAAATGGCAGACCAGGAGAAGACAGCAGCAGCGGGGCAGCCAGGGTAAGCCAGTAGCACCACAGTAGCACCAGCTGCTGTCGTAGAGAGAAACAGACTAGATTTGGTATTTGGGCGAGGCCACTTGGAACAACTATAGCGAACAAATTTTCAGTGTGAGCAAGATCATGTCACGCAAACCCCAGCCATTCTGCAGGAAAACATGTGGATCATTGCAGAGTCCACAAGCTAGTCTACACAAGGTTGGCAGCTCGTCGAAACATGGGCAAAACGTCCGTTGCTACATCGCGGCAGCAATCCCTGGGCGTCAGCTTGTGTCACAGCCTTCCAACTCCGAAAAGAAATAAATCAAGTCATCCAAGAGACTTGCAAAGATGTGAAGATTGACCGTCATCTTCAAAGATACTGTACCGGTGGCATAAAAGCATAAAAGACACCAGCGAAGCAAGAAGCCACCGGACAAAACTGGAACTTTGCGTCGTAGGATTACCCCGCCAATGACCGCTAATGAGCTGGTTGATGAGAAGATCAAAATTTGACGATTGAGGAGAGCGAGAGATTTATTGACGACAATGACTAGATGTATGCCCGGCTACAGTACATGGGCTAGCGGATCGTTGGATCTGTAGTCAGGAATCATCTGGATTCTGGATGTTTGTTGTGTTGCAAAGGAGCTGTAATTTTGCTTCTGCTTGTCTACGTGGCAGAAACTGTACCACTGGCTACTAGCTGGTAAAAGACACAACGGACACTCATCACAGCGCACCCTCCTCGACTGGAAAAACGAGGAGGCTGCGAGAAGACTAACGCCCAATAGCCACCTGTAAAAGTGGCATATTGCGAAGGCGATACATATATGTATACTACGTATTGTAGACCAACCAGCCAACCAGCCAACCAGCCCAATCAATCTTGTCAACCATACCTGTACCGGTAGAATCAAATACCACCAAGTACCGGAGGAGTTGGATTTACAGAATTTAGTTGCCGAAGTTGTAAACCTTCCAGTCTAATACCAGCAGATAGCAGAGAATCTTCACTGAGCTGGTGGGCCAGCTAGCTAGCTAGGTACATTTACATGTTGCTAAATAGTAGCCCAGAGCTTACTGTTGGACCTTGGAAGATCTGACCACTGTCTGCAATAACATGCGGGCAGTGACCTTGCAGTAGACTACATGAAGTATGTAGACAGAAAGCCATCCATTCCATCCATGTGCCGGTGCCATTCAAGATTCAAGATACTATTGTACCGTCAAGGAAAAAGTAGTATTGTTTTCGGCACTGGAACATTCTTGCTAAAGCCGCCACGGGTCGACATTTCGAGGTGGAGGATGGAAAAGTGCTGCCGCGACGAAGGACAGTGGCATCTCATGTGTACCGGTATGACGGTGGTACTTTGGGTAGCACGGTGGTTGGAGCGACAAAACCATGACTCGACTCAATACTATCCTACAACCCCCAGCCGCTTTTGACGCCCAGCAGCTCGACCCAGCACAACGCCACGTCGATTGGAACAACTTTTAAACTTCCAAGACTTGTTGTTGTGAAATCTGTGAACGCAGGAATTAGTTGCGTTGTTTCATCGATACTTTGGGAGAAACGAAGGCTTGTGCTACGTACTGCCTGGGGGGGTTCTTTTTAAAAGCATGTAAAAGTTGCATGAACTGGCGTTGGCGTATGAAACTTTGCATGTAACCTTGGCTTGTCTCCACTTCTTATGGAATCCTTTCCTTCCTCCTCGGCAGCTCAGAAGCCGGTCTTATGAGCATCCGATTTGTTTCTTGATTCAACAGCTGGATTTAACAATGGCGTGAAAGGTTAGGCTTCTCTCTTCGAAAGTAGGACTTGATAAGGTGAACCAATGACCCATCTAGACATTGTACTTCTTTATGACCTTCTTTGCAGCCAAGAGTCATTTGATAGTAAAAGTACTGAAATCTGAAACAAGGTGCTGACCAAGACAAATGAAGGTTGGTGGCTGTTTTGGCTATTTTAGATCTTTACTTCCCCTTATCAACGGCCTTATTGTCCTCCTTCAACGACCTTTAAGACTCATGTAAGACGACCTGAGAGAACATGGGCCTCTATAGATGATTGCCCTTATTGTCAAAAATTGTCACCGGTAAGCACTTGTCCAACCAGCACTGTCTGGCTGCCAAACCGGTTTTGGCCCTTGGCCACGCAGTTAGTGGAATAGTGTTAGTTGGCATGGAGCATCTCCCCTCGTTTAATTCACACCGTCTGGATTGGATTCGATTCGCGCACTGGTCAATACCAGTGGGCCCGCCGTCTGGGTTTGACCTGGGGCTTAGTTGATGGTCACATAAAATCAAAAGCTTACCAGCCAACAAACAAACATATACCAGCAGCATTCAAACATATATATACCATCATGACACTACTGGATACAATGAGCTCTACTGTCATCAACAACAACGCCGTCGCCGGCACTGAGAAGAAGAGCCTGCGCAAGAGTTTCAGCATGGGAGCTCCCAAGAAGGGCATGAAAGGCATGATCAAGCGAGGATTGTCCTTTTCCTTGAAAAAGAGCATGTCCAAACGATCACTGACTCCCATGAAGCAACGAAGAGATTCCAACGCCACCGAGTCACTCACCAGCATTGGCAGCACTGCCGATTTCCTTCCCATGGTCCGCTTTGAGACCGCCAGCAGTCGCTCCAAAAAGGTCAAGGTCCAAGTCCACGAATTCGAACGACACTCGGAAGAAGACGCGGAACACATTTGGTACACCGAAGCCGACATGCTCGAGATTATCGAAGATGTCAAGCAAACCGTACGACACTACCACAAGAACTGCGAACGATACAAGTTTGCCATGGACAAGATTTCCCAAAAATGTGCTTCCGCCAGTGCCAATGACGACGACAGTGATAATGACTGCATTACCGCTCAATTTGATGCCCGCGTCTTGGAACAACTCTCCAATGCCGCCGCACGAGGCCTCGAACATCACATTGCGCCTCGTGTGAACGATACCCGCAAAGAGATTATCCAACAAGTTGTACAAGCCCAAGACGATCTCTATTACAACCCCAAGCTCAGCAAGGAGCAAAAGGAAGAACAGCTCGCCGCACAATACTCTCGTCTGGCACGAACGGCCGCACGGCTGGCCAAGACCATGGGAGATGGCGATGCCATGGTGGCAAGCACCGTGGCTGCCGTGTCCGCATAAAAGGCTCCTCTTCTTCCTTCCATTCATAGCCTCCTCAGATCACGCCTTCCCACGAATTTTTTATTACTCTTTTCTAACATCTTAATTCTAGACCACTTGTACACTATCGGTACTACGCTCATCATTATTAATATCTATCTTAGCCCTAGTAGCTACTCTAGCACCTATCATTCTCTTAGCTAACGGCACGCCAGTGCTAGCTTAATCCCATCCCCCAGGCCAGAGATGACAGCTTCGTATGTCAACCACATACGGTACATCTATCTTATCTTTGCTCAGCCATCACACTTGGCGCTTTAGGGCGGCTGTTAGCTGGGCTTCTGGAGTGGAGTCGGGTCTCCCAGTTACCTTGCCACTTGACTAGACTACTATACTAGGCTTTTACAACCCCCATAGCGGATGATTCGATTCGATTCCACCGCCCAAACAGCCTCGGGCGGCCATAAAAACTAGACAGATAATCCGCTGGTCGAAGCAACGCCACACCTTTGTAGCTGACCGCTCATGGATCGTCCGCCAATTTCGTAGACTGCATACATCTATCCAGCTGGCTAGCTAGTAGGCTTTTACATCACCAAAGGAGGATGTTTCCGTCTCCCAGGAATCATCAGGAAGCCAACATCAGATTCTAGCTAGCTAGTGGCAGCCAGAGGAGTCGACAGCCTCGAACGTCAACCACACCCATCAGCTGACTAAAATTGGCTGGGCCAACAGACAACCCCGACCGAAGCAACGCCACACCTCTCGGCTGCTTTTATTATCCATCGCCACATCGCCACACCTTTCGGCTGGCCGCTTCTATTTTTTCGTCCATTCCGGCATACTGGTACGGGGTACGGTAGAGGTGGATGCAGAGCTGTATGCAGCGTACCTGTAAGAAGTGAAATGCTACGTGACGAGGAGCATCCACGAAGCACCGACTCAAATCTAGTGAGATCCAACCATTAAACCTCACACGGAAGCCGAGTCTTCAATACAAGCGATTACAATAAGTATCTCTTGTCTTGCTTTCAATCCAAGTCTCCAATTCGCTTCTCGGGAATGGTACTGGATGTACAGAGATGTCTACAGGAGGGCCCTTCCACTTTGCAGCGTGACTGAAATGGTTAATTCAATGAACGGTTCACTGGCTCTTGAGAACGCAAGGTAAACTTTGCCTGTAGAAATGGTACCACAACGTACCAAAAGGGTGATATCTTTCGGCGAGCCTGTGAAAGGTGTGTTGGGTGATGTTGAGTGAAGCCGAGCTGAAGTTGTGACGTTGTCATGCATGCTTCTCACAAAAAAAGATTCTCACAAAACAAAATCAATTGTGCAACAAACAACAAATACCCTACCAGTATCTTTCTACTCTTTCTATTCAAGCAGTGACATCCGCAATGATGTTTTCTCTGATGTTTTCCAAGGGCGCAGCACTGCTCTCCTTGCTCATGTTGGCTTCTGGCCCCTCGTTGGCGGATTCCAAGATGATATTGCAACAGGAACTGTTCGGAACCGATGTCGCGGCATTCGACGATAGTTGGGCCGGTGCCGTGGCGATTGAAGGAGACATTGCAGTGGTCGGTGCCCATGGCGATGATATCAACCGCACAACCATTGAACCTGGATCCGTCTTTATCTTTGAAAAGGATGCCGCCACCGGCGAGTGGACCGAATTGCAGCAAATCTTTGCCGGTCTCGCGGACGACGGAGATGAGTTTGGAAAATCGCTGGTCCTCGAAGGAACGCTACTTGTTGTGGGAGCTCCTTCCAGCGAGGAGGATGACCTTCTCCGTGCCGGATCGGTTTATATCTTTGAACGAACTGGAACAAACCCTGGTGATAAATTTCAATTTATGATGAAATTGATTTCCCCTGACGGCCCGCGGGCCTCCGGAGAATTTGGCTATTCGGTGGATATTTCGGGTGATACAATCATCATAGGCGAACCAAATGATCCCTGGTCCGACATTGTGGCCGGCTTTGCGCATATCTATGAGCGAGATGGAGCAGATGTGTGGGGTTTCGGACAGACTCTTACCATTCCACAAGACTTTGCGACCGACTTGGAAAACGACGAGTTTGGAACTTCCGTCGCAGTCGATGGGGACACGGCTGTCATTGGAGCTCCTGGTGTGAGCTTGGCATTTGTTTATTCTCGTGCTGCCACTTTGACAGAGTGGGAGTTGGAGTCCACCCTTGAATCCACCGACGAGTTGACGACCGAGTTTGGATCGTCGGTCGATATTGACGGAGACATGCTCGTGGTGAACACCCTAGCTTACGGGGAGAATTTGCACGTCTTTTTTCGAGATCCCACTGACAATTCGTGGACGTTTGATGCGGTTTTACTGACTGGGAGCTTTGATGTTGCCATCTCGGATGGATTTATTGTGGGAGGTGATGTCTGGGTTCGCTACAACGAAACATGGCAGGAGATTGATGGGCTCAAGTTTGCAACCGCCGTTGCGATCTCTGGAAACCAAGTCATTGCAGGAGACACCAGCGTTAATGCTTTCATTTATACGATCCCTGAAGCTCTGTGGTTTCAAACACAGCAGTTGGAAGCAAACGCGGCAGACTCCAATGAAAACTTTGGAGAGGCCATGGATATTGACAACGTGAACGACAACATGGTGATCTGTGACGCAGAACACTCTGACGGATCGGTCGGAAGGGCCTATCTCTATGAGCGTGTGGATGGCGAATGGTCCAACATTCAGGTGCTCACGGAAGGTCCAGCTGGTGAGGACTATGAGTACTGCTCGGATGCAGCAATCGACGGTGAATGGCTTGCGGTAGTAGCAAACGGCGGCGTCCACGTGTATCAACTAGTGGACGGTCTCTGGGTGAACTTTCAAGACCTGCAACTCCCTCTCGGTGTCGGCGACTGCTTTTCCTGCTCCTTTTCCTTTGTGGATCTCAGTGACGACACCCTGATCTTGGGTCAATATGGCATCATCAGCCCTGGAGCCGCTCACATCTTTTCCAATGACGGGACCGAATGGTCCTATCTCCAAACACTTGAATCCCCCGATGGTGGTCCCGATGATAATTTTGGTTTCCTCGGCGGAGTGTCATCGGATCAAATTCTGGTGACTGACGATGAAAATGATAGCAACGGTGATAAGGCAGGCAGTGTCTACGCGTATGCCCGAACCCCGGACGGTGATTGGGAATTTGAACAAAAGATTGTTCTCGAGACACCATCCCCCGGTGCTGAATTCGGATCGAGATTGGCATTTAGCAATGGTGTGGCTGTCGTTGCAGTCAGTGGTCTTCATCGGTACAGCGAGAACAAGTACGTTGTGTCGAAGGACTCAACTGGTTGGGGCATCCGTAGCGTGGTCCAGACAGATGGATTCGTTTTGGGATTGTCTGGAGACGCCACAAGGATTGCAACACCAACGGTGAGCTTCACGCAACTTAGCAACGGAACTTGGGTGGAGGATCTCTCCTTTGAGGACTATCGCCCAGGCCGAGCCGTGGCGGTTTCCTCGTCAGGGGATGCCGTAATCATTGTCGAGCACGATAATACTGCCCAGGTCTATTCGTTGGTCGATATCCTGGGTGCTGAAGAGGAGACCTCATCGAATGTTGGCACAGGCGTGGGAGCCAGCAGGTTGGGCGAATTCCCTTAGGTGTGCTTTTGGCCGCACAAGGCCGGTATCAGGCTGCTGGAGATTCCAGACATTCTTACATGTAGTATTGGAAGAAACTTATAGTGAACGATTTAACTGATGACTACAACAATGCAGCCGTACGGTACGGTACGGTACGGTACGGTACGGTACGGTACGGTACGGTACGGTACGGTACGGTACGGTACTAGCTAGTGCCCTACTAGTGAACAAGTAAAATGATACGAAACGGCACTCTAGCTTCCAATGCATGCATGTGTTGTTGCTTGTACCGGTACCAGGTATTACGCCAGAGATTGCTTGCCTCCTTCTGCAAATCTGACACTTCGCTCTGTACTGTACAATGCCCTGCCGGTACACTCATTACTCCCGTTGGCACACTTACTCCTAGCGCCTCGGAGTTGTTGCTGTGCTCGATCGATCTGCTTCGTGGCTTGCTTATGCTTCCCCACAACCCGAGAAACGACTCCTTTGTCGTGCTAAAGCAAGAGCCTCACCTCCACCGCTTCGATGGTTCCGGACGTGGCGTGGAAAATTCACCGTGACATAAGTAATTGATGGGAGTGGAAACTTCAGAGGATGCCCGCCACCGCACGTGTCCTCCTCGGTTGCCATCGTTTCACTGTCTACTTGCCAATCTTGTGAGCTAACGGGAAGCTGTTTGAATTTTCTTGCATCCAAGAACGCAACTACCGTCACATTCTCACTAAAACTAGTTTTGTGTTGGGCACGATGGAGTACGTCTTTGGCAGCGCACCATCGCTGTCGTTGCAGCTAACGACAGCGCTGCCCCAGGGAAACCAAGGCTATGAAGAGTTTGTGCGAAAGGGTTCCTGTCGGAAATGTGGAGTGACTGCCTATGGGAAACGAAAATGTGAACGTTGCGCCCGCAAATTCTGTGCCGCATGTGCTCCTTCCTCTCTGCAAAAATACGG
>CAICTM010000796.1:0-48442 GCA_903772945.1 Seminavis robusta
TCTCGAGATAATCAGTAACCTAGGTATTCAAGGTCTCCTCTTGCGAAGAAGTACTTGGAAGCATTGATCTTAAGTCCGGCCTCTCGAAGCCTTCGGAGAACTTCATCCAACTTTTCAACGTGATCTGCTAGATCGCGGTTAGTTAGGATGAGTAGATTATCAATGGATGCACGGACGTATTCTAGGTCGTGATTTAGTGTTCCCATGGTCTCTTGGAAGATGTCGGCACTATTACTTAGGCCCATTTGCAACCTCTGGTACTCGTACTTTCCCCACGGGAGGACGATGGTACAGAGTTGTTCCGAGTGAGGTGACAGCTCGATGTGATATTATCCCATGTTCAAGTCAAGACTAGTAGCGTACTTGAATCCGTCTTGATTCAAGAGCATGTACTGAATTTTTGGGATAGGATAAGGCTCCGCTTAATCCTTTTGTTCAGTTCCGGAAATCAGGAATGAATCGTACAGATCCATCTTTTCTTGGGAATGATAAAAGTTTGTTGGTGCCGCCCACTCGGAACGGTTTACCTTCTTGCGTACTCCTGCCTCGCAGAGACGTTCAACCTCATCTTTTAAGAGTGTTGGTATGGACCGTGGAATAGGATAATCCCTAGCATGATAGGGTTTAACATCAGGAAGAAGTTCTAATTCGTAGTAGTCCATCTGACACTTTCCAAAAGTACCATCAAATAGGTAAGAGTACTTCGTCAGTAAGAAATGAAGCTGTTCCTTCTCTTCCATGTTTAACTGATCTTTGACTTTGGCAAACCTGCCTTAAGGTAGCTTGTTCGTATTTCGATTCAAGAATCTTCTTGAGACGATCTGCACTGTCATCAACAGCAGTAGGATCAGGAATGAAGATATTCTCTTCTTCATTGGTGTCGCTTTCTTGCATAGGAATAGATGCGCCGTCCCAATCCACTGACATGGTAGTGAAATCGAACTTGATCCTAAATCAGAGAGAATGGCTCGACCTATGATCATGTCATACGCCCCCAAGCTCTGGGTGACGTGTAAATCCCACTCGATAATTCTAATCTTCGTGGAATTCAGAATTCATGAATGCATACCTTGCACTTCGTGCTGGTGTTAATTCTCCTGGCAGCGGTAGTAGTCCACATTGTTTGGACGCCCCCAAGATCCTTCATGCGTAATTTCTTAGATGAGGTTGAGCAATCAAGGTTCCGGATGCTCCTGATCCAGTAAGCAAGGAAGTGTAACGGTTTGGTTTCCCTTTTCTCGCTTGTTAAATCTAACAATAGACGATGGGTTTGAGGTCTCTTGTCATTGCGACGTTTACGAGGTGGTTGGCCACGGACGAGTTAACGATGCCTAAATAGATCATCAGAGTCTAGTACGAAGCTTCTAGGCAATCATCTAATTTGCCGTAGTGTTCATCAGTTTGCAAACAATTCTTGTATTACTAGTTAGTGAGATATCATTAATAACACTTTGCGTATGAGAAATCGCGAACATGGTTCCGTGAAGTCCCATCTCCCTGGCCTAATCCTCAGATACGAGATTTCTCCACCAAGTGATTGAAATTGATAGAGGAGTTGTCCTCATTATCAGAGTCTTCTGATTGCGTTGGCAAACATGGTTGCGAAGTTTGCAAGTGGTGAGCAGAGTATCGTCGATCTCGTTTCTTCGTCATTGTCGAAAAGAGGAAGAATGGGTTTGGCACGCAACTGTTTCTTGAAGTTGCGAACGCATGTTTCCTTGAGCCATCTTCATGGTGAAGGAATAGGTTGAGGTAGCTGAAAGCTATTGTGTTTGTTAACAAAAATGCACTACGCTAAAAGCTAGTGTAAAGATCTTTCGAGTGTTTTGAGTTTGAGAGAATGAAAGTTATAGAGAGAGATTAGAAAGCTATGAAAACTATACAACGAGAGAGAGTTCATCATCAAGATCGAGTTGCCTCCCCGGGGAGACTATAAAGTGTGGATAGAGTAGGTTGCGTAAATCCTACGTCTCTCCACGATCCTAAAACGGAACGCGTGGAAGGTTTGTCTAGCATGGATCTAGTAGCGTGGAAGTACTCCACGCTGGCTAAATATCTAGAGCGATGTTTCATCATCAACCTAGTATGACCAGAGCGGTCATTGAGAACCCTGTCTCAACTGACTACATGTATTCACGAGAGACTCAGTCATGAGTCAAACTCAAACCCTATCTAGGATCGAGTCGCGAATAAGGCTAAGAGCCGTGTATTGCACTTGCGCATCTTGCGACACATGAAGCATTTCTGTTTTTTGAGAGCCTTGTAAGGACAGGCTTGTTCGATAATCGCGTTGATTCCAGTGGTGATTTAGCGCGGGCTCTGCTGCACCATGCGGTTTGAATACAAGCGGTGTACATTGCTTCAGTTTCTGCTATAGGATCGCGTGCTGGTTCTCGCGACACAGCGAGTTGCCGAAGGGCGTTGTGGCGCACGGCACGACTGCCTGCACATCCAGCCTCGTAGGCACTCTTTGCAGAGCTGGAAGTCATCTCCTTGAGAAGACGATGTTTGTCGTCGGCACCTGCAAGGTTGAGTCCGACGAAAACCTTCTCCATATTCGTGGCCCACTTGATGGTCTCACGTGGAGTGTTGGGGCCATTGGTGATGGCTACCTTGAAGGTGTACTTGGCACTGTTTGCGTCTGCAGGAATAGAGCGAAGTTTGTAGGTGGTGGCACGAGAATCGTCGATCTCGATGTCTTCGTCATTGTCGACGACAGGAAGAATGGGTTTGTCACGCAACTGTTTCTCGAAGTTGCTGAACGCATGCTTTCCTTAAGCAATCTTCATGGTGAAGGAATAGGTTGAGGGTAGCTGAAAGCTATTATGTTTGTTAACAAAATGCACTACGCTAAAAGCTAGTGTAAAGATCTTTCGAGTGTTTTGAGTTTGAGAGAATGAACGTTATAAGAGAGATTAGAAAACTAAGAAAACTAATCCATGAGAGAGATCGTTGTGAAGCTCATTGAAGTTGGTCTCCCGCGGGAGGCCTCGAAGTGTGATATCGTAGGTTATGGTAATAACTCTACGTACTCCACGGTCCAATTCCGGAACACGTGGAAACTTCAGCTAGTAGCTGTCTAGTAGCGTGGAAGCTTTCCACGCAGGCTAAATAACTAGAACGATGTTTCATCGACAACCTAGCTAGTATGACTAGCAGTCATGAGAACCCTGTCCTCTCAATAACTATTCGCGAGGGACTACGTCACGAGTCGAACTCAAACCCTATCTAGGATCGAGTCGCGAATAAGG
Organism: Seminavis robusta; assembly: GCA_903772945.1. Lineage (NCBI taxonomy): Eukaryota > Bacillariophyta > Bacillariophyceae > Naviculales > Naviculaceae > Seminavis > Seminavis robusta. The sequence goes on from CAICTM010000796.1 coordinate 3,252, forward strand.
CTAAGAGCTGTGTATTGCATCTGGTGCCGAGTGGCTTGCTGTGTTCTTCTAAATCTTGTTCTTGTTCGCTTTGGTGACTCGGCAGGCGTCGAAGGGAGCTTTGTCGGCCGGAGTATCGGGAATTGAGGCATTTGAGGTCAAATTGACATTTGATGTCAATCATGGAATCAAGACTCAATTTTGATTGGTTTTGACATTTTTTGATTTTTTGACAGTCAAAACGGTTCAACACCTGTCAACATCAAAATTGACAAGTAGACGCAAATCAACAAAATCAACATCAGTCAGCATCAGTCAGCATCAGTCAACACTGTCAATTCTTTTTTTTGATTTGTTGATACTTTTTTTGACTCAACACTGATTAATGTTAATCAAAATTGTTCAAGATTGACAAATTGACATTTGATTTGATGACAACAACACACACTCATCAAAGGGCCGACTATGGCAGATGGTGGCAACAATCGCACTAGCTAGCATTAATAGGATGATACCCTTATAACCTGTGGCTCCGCGGTCGGCAGAAGTATCGATGCGCCGAAATCCAATTTGATGGAGCGTGTGCAACCGAAAGAAAATCCATTAGGAGATTGGGAGCTCATCTGGACAAAGGAGAATTGTTGGCTCTTTGTAGTCGATCGACCACTCAGTACCGGTACAGTCATAGGAAATCTGCCACTTGTTTCATTAATCGCATCACTAGCAGAGGCTCGCGGCAGAGGCTCACAGATACTCTGTGGTCCATGGTACATCCTATGCGAGTAGCTGCCGCTTGTTGCTATCATCGATCCACCGCACGAAAATGACACTTCGGAGGAAGCGATCATCTTAGAACCGTCAATCCGTCTCATATCTGTCAATTCGTAGGTTGTGACGCTGCTGCTGTTTCCAGCCTACCGTTATCCAAATAAGAGGATCCTTTTGTGGTGGAGTAGTAGTAGTAGCCATGAAAGGGGAGTACCGGTAGCCATGAAAGAGGAGTAGCCGTTGTAAAAAGGAGATAATAACATCGTGTGATGGAGTAAAGGTGTCCCATGGTTGTGTCAAATGGTCCTGTCACAACTGTCACGGAAACATCAAAATTGATTCAAAGAAAACTGTCAACATCGAATTGAGGATTTTTTTGAGTCAACATTGATCAATCAGAGTCAATTTGAGTCAATTTGATCAGTTTGATATTTTGATGTCAACACTGACAAATTGATTCTTGTTGACATCAATTGATCAAATTGATCAACATTGACAAATTGACGGTTTTGAGTCTTGTCAAAAGTGTCAGTAATCATCAATTGACAATATTGACATCAAAATGTCAATTTGACATCAAATGCCTCATTTCCCGATACTCCGCCGTGGAACAGTGCGCGTGCAGAGTGGAGCCTGGCAAGGGCTGGCAAACCGAACTTAAGCCTGGCAAATTGTAGGTACAAGATGTAGGGCGCGTGCTGCATTGGATTGAGGTTAACCGTAACGGCTGGAGTCTCCTAATTAAGTGACTCCTCCTTGTACCGGGGCTACGCGGTGGCTCCGTGGCCTTCCACCTCCTCCCCCCATGATATTTATCGAATCGGGTTGGATTAATTCTACTTACAGTGACATTGTTCAAAGAAACAGCATCGAACCGAGCATCCTATAGCAAGGCAACCCGATCAGCACTGTCAAGACCTTCTGGACACAACACTGCAGCCTATGCAATAGGGAGCGACTCGATACTGAAACCATTCAGAGAATCTCTGGAAAAGCTAATCAACTCCTGCAAGGACATCTACGGAGCCTGCCAACACAAACCACAATTTCATAAGTACCGCAATAGCCCAAGCACTGATGATTCCCATGGGGGTGAAAAAGTCAAACAACCGAAAAGTTACCACAGAGTGAAAGCTCGTGTTTCAGCCATTCGCCAGTTTGTGAGTATACGTACTTAGTTCAGCCACTTTTTGCTAAAATCGTATGTACATACAGTGGCAGTACGGAAGCTGGGCCTGTCACCCAGACCCATTGGATGAGCTGAGCTAGCTACCGGTAGCTAGTAGCCGACCAATAATGGCAGAAGATTCTTGACAGGTAGCTAGCTAGCTAGATATATATTAGGGGTGGTCAATGTTGCTCTTTCAATCCACTTTTTTGGCACCTTTTTTTTCTTTTCTGGGGGAGCCAGAAGAGGGGAAGAAAAGGGGATCTGGGGCAGAACCGGAGAGGTGCGGAGAGGGTAGGAAATTCAAAACGAGAACCCTTGAAGAAGACCAACGGAAGCATGATTGGACCGGTCACAAAGCTTTCGGTTGGTCGTGTCACAAGCTGAAGTGGCTTGCTTGTAAGAACTAATCTGTTAAGTCTCTCGATGTCCGTGAGAACTCACATTAAATCGGTTTGTTGGGACGTGCTTCCGTTGGAAACGTCACATGCCAAGGAGCCAAAAAGAATGACCGAAAGAGTGAAGAAAGAAAAATTGTGAGCGAAAGAGCACCTAAAAAGGTGCTCTTTCGGAGGAGTGACTTTTTTTTTCTTTTCTTGCCTCTCCGACCCTTCTTTTCTTTCCCTCTTCTGGCTCCCCCAGAAAAGAAAAAAAATGTGCCAAAAAAGTGGAATGAAAGAGCAATGTTGAAGACCCCTATTATAGACACAGATATATTTTAAAATGGTAGCTTCTCATCCCTCCTCGCAGAAGTCATGGCACTTGCCTGAGGCCCGAGGGAACCAGCGGACAAGATGGGTCGGAATGTATTTTCCAGTGGTACAGATCCAATATTCCATGGAATCGAGCCATCTTGTACAGTGGTCGAAGACCCAATATTCGCCGAGGCAAGTGGTCTTCGGCGAGCTGATGGCCTGAGTTACGAACGGTGGTAACCAAGCTTGGGTTCGTCCTGTGTCCTGTATCGGCAATCCATTTTGTTCTCATCTTGCCTTGGATTCTTGGCGGACGGTCCCGCCCCCCCACGAAGGACAACTACATCCTGGAAGCATCGCGGGCCGATAGGCTTGGGTTCGTCCTTTGCTAGCTCCCAAGGAGTTTCGTGCAGCTATTGGCATCATCGCATGAAAGTATTTTTAAAAGTTACAAAATAATACTAGAACAACCTCTTGTCTGTTAAAATTCGAAAGCAATGCCTGTACGTTATGGAGAGAACATGCAAGTGATCCAATCAATCTTGCTGGTGTTCGGTGTTCGCCTCACATGAGGACATCTTTCTTGAGGTGTTCAGTTTTGGGTGCTATGCTCTTCTCTAGCATGGTTGCTGCTTGGAACGCCAGACTGAGTTCCTTGATTCGTTGCGCTCGCTCCAAGGGACTCTCTTCTACCTTCTTGGCTCCGCTTTGTCGCCGACTGCTTTTGCGAGGGCTTTTGCGAGGACTACTGTTGTCGTTGTTGCTGTTGCTGCTGCTATTGTTGCTGTGCTCCACGCTACTAGTACCAGTACGACGACCGCCATGGCGTCGGCCTCGTCGTGGTGGTCCTGCTTCTTCTGATTCGCGGGATCCTCTCGGTTTCAAGTCACTCTTAGTTCGTCGTACCAATCGTCGATCCTCTGGGGTTTGAGATGCCAGAGCCGCAACAGCCTTTTTGGCAGCGCCCTCTAATGACCGGCTCTTTTTGGGCAATCGATTAGTTTTGGCAGGTGCGGTTCCACTGATTGTGCTTCGTCTATTGGTAGAAGGAAGCGATAATCGTGCTGCTATCTTTTGCTCCATGGACTTGGCGCTCTCGAATTCTTGTCGAATCGACATCGCCGTCTTGACGGAGGAAGGGAATGCCGCTACATCCACTGGACTGTGATCCGTTCCCACCGACATGTCTTGAGAGAAATCTCCTTCTTCCGAATAGTAGTCGCTGCCATCGTCGCCGTCAAAGCTGTCCCAGTCGGCAGTAAAGTGCTTATCTTGGCGGCTCATGGTGGATGATTAGGATTGGACCTAGCTAGCTAATGACAGTATATATGGACCTTCGAAAGGCGAGAGACGAGATTTGTGATAGTGCAACACGTCGCGAGTTTGTTTGTTTTTCGCACCACCTCGTGGTTCGTTGGTTTGGTTCACTTGATGGTTCATGCTGGGACTACGACCAACCAGTTTCAGCCAGGAGCTACAAATTAGTGACTGTGACCCTTCTCATCTTAAGAAAGAATTCCACTACAAGATCAAAGGGGGTAGGAGCAATAATTGGAGCAATCAACCAGGATGGAAGAAATAAAGTCCTAGTAAACAAGCAGATGACTCTTTACTACAAGTATGATTTAATAACGGTCATCTTCTTTAGGTTACAGGCAGTTTGAGACACGCTGTGGGACTGGACTACTCTGGAGGCAGCACCGTAGCAATGATAGCTACATGTAGACAAAGTCCACTTGGCAGATGCAAGACATCCTTGGTTTCAGTTGTGCACGCCACAATAGCGAGTAAGAAACTGGATAACAAGCACTAGGTGTCATGGAGAAGAAGAGCCTTCCTTTGCTGTCTAAGTCGGCGTCCAAATACCTGCTGAGCCTTCGCCAAAGGATATTTCAAGAGATGGTATCTTCCAAGTTTATGCCATCAAGGAGGAAGCCCATTCAATGGGCAATGGTATTGCAAAGACAAAATCCTACAGAAAGAACAGAGAATGGGAATCCCAGCCAAAAATACTGGTGCAGGCTTCAGAAGTTCTTTGGCTGCCCTCAAACGGAGCAAGGAGCACTAGGTACATGTACTGTGTCGCTCCAACGGACGACTGGAGCCTAGTAGCAAAGCTAGTCCAGCAACTGGTGTGTTTGGTTTCGTGATCTGGTTTGCTCATCAGGTGTGAGTTCAAGAGAATGAATGGTTCAATCGCGGTGTTCGAAGATGGGCCTGTCAGTTTTGCTTGCGCACCAAACATCGTTGGTGGGTTGTATCGTGCCGTACCGCTGTGGTGCAATTCTACATTCGTTCCATTCTTGTCAATCTTGAGGTATCCGTATGCATACCGGTACATGTATTTCTCATTGCTCCCAGGGCTTGTACCACCTTCGATACGGTGGGTACGCTGTACCCACGGTTGGCGTGGGCCTCGGTACATCGCACGAAGCGACGAGAGTACATGTATAGCAGCTTCAACCGCTTATTTCTGTCAAAAAGCCTTAGCCTTAATCAGCTTAGTCCTCGTAGTAGTGCGTACGATACGTGTACCGGCACTGACGTATGTGTTTTGTTGCAGTTCGGCGCAGTGCGTTCGTTGTGCACAGCCCAACCATCAAAATGCAACACCAGGCAACGCAAACGTAGCAGACATGTACATGCACAAGAAGCCTCAGCCAAGGCATCCCGAAAGCAAACAACAAACAGACCCATCGTCTCCTACAATTTTCGTATAATAGTCAACACACCTTCACAATGATCAACCGAATTGTTCTTCTTTCTGCTCTTGTTGCGTCTGCTGCTGCTTTCGCCCCCGCCTCCAGGTACGGTAGGACGTAGAATTGTTTGTGGATTTGGGTTCGCTAGTATCACCGTGGACAAGTTGAAGTTGGAACTGGACAGGATCTCTAGAGTAGCATCAGGCCCAGAAATGTAGATTTCTCACCTTCCTTGTATTTCTTCTCTGCTTTCTTTCAGACCATTTGGCGTTTCCACATCTTTGAGCGCAGAATGGAAGCCTGCTGATGGCAAGTGGGAGGAGACCGACTTCGAGTCGGAACTCAAGAAGCTCGAGAAGGAAGCCGAAGAGCGCCTCGATTCCAAGATCTCTGATATGATGTCCAAGGTCGAGACCACTGGCTCCAACTAAATCTTCAATTTATTGGGAATGAAGAAAGCTCGTTGAAGGGATGGACTGGATTGATGTCGGTTCCTTGCCTTCGAAACCAAGAACTCAGAATTGTGATGGCCCTGCTTATTTGACTATTTTACGTTAATGCGTTCTAGCATCATACTGCTGGCATCCCTGCTACTCGACATTTGCTTTTGCTGTTGTGCTTTTGGTTTTTTTAACCTGACGTAAGCAGCTTGATCACGGCAACTAGCTAGGTACTATACCGTATACCAGAAACAACAGGCTCCCCTTAGCTTGAACGGGTCATTCAAGTTTCTCCAGCATCCGGATACCTTGCTACAGCCACCAGTCGCACTCAACTTCTTCGTACTGTACTTATAGCCTTTGTTGCTCGTTATGAAACTCTAGCTAGTAGCTGGCTGGATTGCAATTCAAATACCACCGGTTCGAATCAAACATTGTTGAAGCTGAGCGTCGTGTAGAACCGCTTCACAGAATCACTAAAATGGCGAAGGCTCACGGCGTAAGTCTCCCTTTCCTTCAAAAGCCGGTCAATGGCATCCGCTCTGAGGTTTTCAGAGGTCTCCAGTGCGCTGGCCAAGGAAATCACTGTGGCACGCAAACTGTCCAAGTTTTCGGCGTTTTCTTTGGTCGCTTCAAGTAGATGAAAAGCAGATATCTGGGAACTCTCGGGAATTGCCTCCTGATTCTTTCGAATGCTATCCATTTCCGAAGCCAGCCCTTGAAGTTCAGCCACTTTACCCTCAACTTGTTCCCTGGAACTCTGAACCTCCCCACGGAGAGATTCGACCCTGTTCTTCAGCACCAAGGCCTCGCCGTCCTTCGTCGCGATTCGCCCTTTCAGGGCGTTGATCTCCTCTTGGAGAACCTCCTCGCGTTCATCGGCATTGCACTTCGATGATTCCAGCTGCTCTTCCAATGAGAAAACGAGGCCCCTGAGTGATTCCAGCTCGGTAATTGCGGCTTCGTCGACAGCTAGAGCGGGCGGCTGTGGTTGCGGCCGTGGTTGTGATTGCAAGGCGTCCAATTCGGCACGAACCGCTTCCACTTCATTCACAAGATCAGAGCTACGATGCGTCAACTCCGCTACCTCACGTTTCTTGGCTTGCAGTTTGTTTTCAAGCTCTGACATATGGGCTTCTTGGTCCTCCGATTGTTTGCGCGCTTCCTCTTCCTGCTGAGCCAACTCTTGCTCGAGTTGCTCTGCGGATGCTTCCGCAGCAGCAAGACACTTTCTGTTGAAGGCTAGCTCTTCCTCTGACGTATCACGCTCTGCCACCAACTGGTGCACACGATCCATAGTTTCCTGGTTTGAAGCTTCCATCTCGTTCAACCTATTCCTTAGCTCCAGTATCTCTTCGGTGCTTTCAACGGACGAGCCGCTGGAATCGTGCAGGCGCCCTACCAATTCACGAATCTCTCCTTCCTTCTGTTGCAGGGCTGCTTCGCGATCTGCGCATGCCTCTTCGAGCACTTTCACACGATCCTCAAACGACGAAGCGGTCACCCTCGACTCGTCCAGCTCATTCCTCAAGGCCGAAATGGTCTCTTCCTGAACACTGAAGTTGGCTTCGACTTCATCACGTTGCATTTCCAGGTTCTCGATCTGAGAACGGAGCTCATCGTTATCCCTAGTAATAAAGGCGGAATCTGCTTTCAATTCTTCGTAACCAGCTAGCTGCGACTTGACACTTTCCAGATCATTTGTGAGTGATATGATTATATCGTCCTTCTCGGCGCCATATTCATTCAGGGCTTGAATTTCTTCGATAAGATTGATCTGTTCGTTTCGTAGATCAATCAGTTCTCTGTTCTTTTCCTCCACCAAGCTTGCATTTTGTTCGCTGCTGGCCCTTTGGACGTTTTCGGCAGCGACAAGTTGTTGCTGCAATTCGAGTATCCTCGCGTCGGTAATTGCAGTGGTCTGTTCGTGGCTTTGCAACAAGTTCTGAAGCTCATTCGCTTGCTCGCGATAGGCATCCAGCTGTTCGTTCAGTAAACCGAATTGGACAAGCATCTCTTCATTCTCCTGCGCCAAACCTTCAGAGCCGACGACGGCTTGATTTCTCTGATTGCTTAATTCCTGAATGTGCCGTCCAAGTTCATCGCGTTCTTGCTCGAGCTCAGCGATCCGTTCTGGAAGCTTACTAGCTCCTTCCGTTGACATTTCCAAGCTGCGGCGGGTTGATTCGAGTTGCTCCTGAAGACTGATGAGTGTTTCGTCCTTCGTAGCGCCTGCTTGCCTCTCAGCGGATAACTCATGCTCGAGGGCAGCAGCGCGAGCTTCAAAGTTCTGTAAAACAATGTTTTGGTTGGCCAGTTCTTGCTGGAAGGCTGTTACCTGCTCATACAGGGCGGTGTTGTCGTGTATTAGCCGACCAATTTCGTGCGAGTCTTGCGCCTTCTCCGCAAGAAGCGCTTCCAGGTCGTTGCACTTTGCAAAGAGCTGGTCATGCTCTTCCTGTCGCTGTGACAGAAGAAATTCCAGCTCTTTTGCTTTCTCGGCACTCTGCGAAACGTCGTGCAACGCTGACGTCAGTGAAGTCTCGAGCTCCCTGCTCTTTTGCGCGGCGTGGTCTCTCTCGACCTCGGCTGCCCCTTTGTCTTCTTCAAGGCCGACAACCTCATTCTGCAATGTCTCGAACTCATCCAAGAGCTTAGCTAGGTGCTCGTTTACGTCAGACGCTTCGACTCTGGAGCTTTCCGCCATGGCCTGAAGCCGTTCACACTCCGTAGACAGCGCAGCCTTTTCCTGTGCAAACGATTGCGAGTTTTGCTCCAGGTTTTCAATCTGGCGGCCTTTTTCAACAAGCTCGCTCTGCAGCTTCGAGCGCTCTGCGACCAAAGCTTCGATTTCAATGTTTTTCTTCTGTTCCACGGCTCCTTCTTCGATGCCCTGGTCGTCAATTCGCTGTTGCAATCTCGCAACCGAATCATTTGATTCTTGCAGTTGCATTTTCAAGGACTCCCGTTCGTCTTGAACTGTTTTCAGAGCTGCTTCCAAGGATTGAGCCTTTGCAGATACGGCGGCAACATCTTCCAGCTCTGCCGCGAGGCGGGTGTTCTGCTCTTGTAGGTGGCTCAAATGCTCAGTTGCCGCATGCAACTCTTCAACCTTTGCAGCAAGCCCAGCTCGGGATTCTATCAGCGCTGCTTCACTCGATGACTGGCTGTCACGGGCATTGGCTTCCACCACTTGCTTTTCGTCGCAAAGCTTGTCATATTCATGTTGCACCTGTGCTAGCTTGATGCTACCGTCTTGTGCTTCCTGGCTTCGCAACTTCTTCGATTCGTCAAGCTCAAGCTGGAGCCTCTCCAATTGGCTCTGCAAGCTAGCCATTTTGTCATCATGTTGCTTGCGAAGACTGGCACTCTCATTCGTCAGGTTGATCTTTTCTCCTTCGGCCGCTTGAACACGCCTTTCTAACAACGACACGTCATTTCTCAGTTGTTCGCAGAGTGCAGTTTTGGCAACAAGCTCTGATTCCACGTCCTTGTAAAGATCCTGAAGCTCGCGTGCTGACTCGGAAGCCATTTCGAGCTCGAAGATCATGTCATTTGATTCCTGAAGATCTGCTTCCAGTTTGGCAATCTGGGACTCCTTATCTTTGAGACATTGCCTGAGGGTTGTAATATCCGCCGTCAACGATTCGTTTTCAGTTCGTAAGCGAGAGGACTCTTCCTGCAATGTTCCCAGTTGCCGAGATAGATTGTCCGCAAAACTTTGCTTGCTTTCTACCTCTGTCTTCAGATCCTTTTCGTTAATCTCCAGCGATTGGTGCAGTTCTTTCCTGATTCTTTCCGCTTCTTCTCTCAGTGAGGCCTCTTTGGCGACCCATTGCGTCCGCTGTGCTTCCAAGGTCGAGAGAGTCCCTTGGGCGTCCGCAAGTGAAGATTGGAGCTCCTTGTTCTGGTCTCGCAGCGAATCACCAAATTTCTCGGCATCTTGAAGCTTTCCTTCAACAACCTTGACGTGTTCTTGAAGCGTTCGAACAGTCTCCATGCGCACTTCTCCAGCTGACTTCGAGTTTTTGAGAGTGTCGAGTTGCAGCCGCAAATCGCTTGTTTCCTCCTCAATCAATCGACGCTTTGTGATCTCCGACTGCAAAAGCTTATTGTAGTCCACTTTAATCGAGTCGTCACCGTCTTGCTTCCTTCTTAGTATTCGCTGCACACAGGGGCAGTCGTTGGTAGTGGCATTTTCGCATGTGTTGCACTGCATCTTGAGTTTCGTCGTTGTTGCTGAACTTAAATCGGGCAATGCCACCCCAACTGGAGGCATATCGTCTGCATCTCGGTGCGTCGTCTTGGAACGTGAGTACGGTGTTGCTGGAGGAGTGTCCGCTTCCGAAAACTGAGTTAGTCGTTCCGTCAGCATTGTTCGATCATTCCCACTAAGCCTCGTGTTGAAAGTTACATCGAAATCAACATCGTCGTCCCAGGCATTCGGTTCTGCAGGCTCTAATGGTTCTGCCTGATCCCCCAACCCCGAGTTCTCTGCTGGGGTCTCAACGTCTTCTGCGCTTGTCAGACTCAGCTGCTGAGGGTCGTTGCTTGGGCTAGATTCAAATATTGCCGCCACGACAGATTGGAAACGTACTGTCATAGAACGATCACCTTGTTGATTGCTTTGGCCGTCTGCCCTTTCCTTTGTTTGGCTGACAGCTGGAGCTGGTTCGTCGGAGCTGGCTCCCTTCTCTTCGATTCTTTCGGAGAGATCAATCTCGCCGAGGTCGTCGTCACCCCAACCGTTGTCACCTCCACCTTCACTTGATGCGTTTTCCACGTCGTCATCGTCGTCATCAATCACCTCTGACACAGTTGCTAATGCGTCCACGGTTGACCCACCACGAGACGGTGGTAGCGAGGACCTAATGGAGGGGAGATGGTCTACAACTGGGCCGTACCTGGCATCATCGTCATCTTCATCTTCGCTCGCCAACGAGTGCACCAGAGAAGCAGTTGAATCAAGGTTTTGCAATGCAACAGAACTTGGCAATGGGTCGACAAGCACGCTGGGGGCGCCCTTGCCATCTTCTGTTCCTTCGTCCTCCCCAGCAAGAGCATCACACTCTGAGGAAGCAACCTGACTTGCAGTAGATATGGCAGAAAATAGGGCATTGGCATGTTGTACTGCGACAGGAAGCTGGTCAACAACAGCTGTGGGGGAGAAAAAGGAGATTCCACGTTAGATGACGACAAGCATTGAAATGATAGCACAATCAGCATGCTGGATTATCTTACGTCCGAAATCGGTTTCCCTGGGATCCGCGGCCAACACCGATGGCGCCCCTCCCGTAGCCACTTCCGACCACCCATCGCGGTTCTGGTCCGGGGGATTTTCTCTTTGTGGCGGCGGCAAGAAATCGACAACTTGTTCGCGAACACGAGGAGCCTCAGGTTCTTCCTCATTTCCAGACTGAGGGTTGGGGGTCTGATCGATTTCAGATGGATCTTGTTCCCAACCATCCCCCTCTCCAGCATTGACAGTGTCATCTGCGTCAGCATCGTCTAAATCGTCTCGGCCTACAGTTGGAGCCACAGCAACTGTAGACCCTGCTGCCGATATGACGTGTGGAGCCGTGGGGCGCGTGGGTGGCGTCAAGTCTACGACTGGTCCAAAGTCGCCCTCTTCTTGTAACATGTCGCCTACATGGGATAGTACTTCGGATGGATCTGCAACAACCAAAGTGGACGCATCCCCATATCGCGATGCTGCACCATGCGGGATGCGGTCTACCACTTGGTCTTCCTCTGCCGCAGGCGCTGGACCAGCCGCTCCCGCATCCTCGGTTTCGTCTCCACTGATACCCGATTCAACATTAACCAGCCACGCAACTGAATTCTTCTGAGCAGACGCGTCAATTTCGGAGGGAGTGTGGTCTACGAGGACAACTCCATCCTGGGAAGAAGATGCATCAGGGAATGATTTGCCAACAGTTGAGCCTTCCAAATGAGAAGATGCGTTGTCTGATACCAATTCTGCAGACTGCCACAAGTTCGTAGTGGTTGGATCGGCAGCAACAGACTCCGACTCTTTTTCTTCGTCGTCATCAAGATTGTCAAGAGCATTGTCGTCTTCATCCCATCCGTTGTCACCGCCGACTGTAGAGTCACCATACAGAGTCCCCTCAAGCTCCCCATCATGCCTCGCAACCACTGACTCAGACATCGCGGCATAATCCTCAGGCTGGGGTGTTTGGTCCACCATTGGACCGAAGACAATTTGTTCATCGTACCGGTAAGTGTCATTGTCTTCTTCACGACTGCCGTCGTCTGATGGTGCAAGAACTGCCACTGAGGGGTCCGTCAACGCTGGTTTGGGTTGAGTGTCGGCGACTGGAGTATGATCCACTACTATCTCATCCGTCGACTGTTCTGATGTTGGCACGTCAGCGTCAATTTCATCCAAGGCGTCTTCCTCGCCCCAGCCATCTTCCTGAGCAAACGCATCCATGGTGTCTCCACCCAGAGTGACATCCAAGTCCTCCTCCCTCTCCATTTCGGAACTGAATTCGGCACCGGCAGTCACTGCCATAGAGTTGCTGGTCACGAGAGGGAGCGGTGCTAAACGAGGAGTGTGATCGACTACCTTGCCATAAAGGTCTCCCTCATGAGTAATAGTATCGTCGTCGATTGCACTGTCAGTAGCGGAGCGATATGTGCCCGCCTCTGACGGAGCAAGTGCAACCAGTGAAGCATCGCCCATCTGTGGTGGAGGCATTTTTAGCTGCGGGGTATGATCAACCATGATCTCGGGTTGGCTGCTCTCTGTCTGGTTGTTTGGTTTGGCTCTTTGCGTTTGAAGTGCTGTTGCACCGCGGCTGATCGATGCGTCCGCGTCCAGATCCTCAAGAGTCTGATCATCGCCCCAACCATTTTCGCCTGCTGTTTCTCCAATAGTAGTATCGCCACAGAAGGTCTCGTCCATCTCGTCATCCAACGAAGCTACACTGCGTGCTTCAACAGCAAGAGAGAAAGTAACAGATGGCGCCGTGCTGGGTGCTCCAATTGGCTGCATCCTCCAAGCCGGAATGGTATCCACAACTGGCCCATATGACACTCGTTCACCATGTGGATCTATAGTGTCGACATCATCGTCATCATTGATCATGCTGACAACAGTGCCATCTTCAGAGGGGGCCAAAACGGCTATTGAAGCGTCACCCTTGAGCTTCCTTGGAGTCACCACTGCTTCTGGAGTGTGGTCCACGAGGACAACTTGGTTGTCATCTGCCTCTGCTGTCACTGGAACGGATTCTTCCACAGGGGCCTCACTTTCTGTTTCTTCATCCTCTTCTCCCTCGTCTCCTGATTCCATATCCTCCAACTCAGGGAAATCTGGGTCATCCCAACCTCCAACACCACCTTCTGTGGTTTCATCCTGCCGTGTAGCTTGGACAGCTGTTGAGCTGGGAGTCATTGCGGGTGGCTTCTGCGAAAGAGGAGTTTTATCGACAACAGGCCCAAAATGGGAGTCGTTATCCTCGTCTTCGTCGTCCTCTTCATCAAGGTTGACAGAGTGTGCCAAGACGGCCAGCGAATTCGACGAAAAACGTGAGACCTTTTTGCCTTCAATTTTCGGGGTCAGATCAACCAAGCGATCATCAACGCAGTCTTCTTGACCTTCGGTGGGAGTGGCATCGGATCGAGCCACTGGTGTTGGAACATTTCCCTTCTCCTTGGTGTCTTGGTCAGCTGCTAGACCAATGTCTTCATTCTCCCAGGCACTAACTCCCATACCGTCCACGGTAGACTCTCCATGATCACTAGCATCAAGCTCTTCGTTCTCCTTCAAATCTTCTTTGTTGGCCACCACGGCCATCGAGAGGGCTGTCACTGACATCTGATCTAACAGCGGAGCGGGCAGCGCTGGAATTTGATCCACCATGAGTCCGTAGACTTCCTCGTCACTATCGTGTACCCTACTTGGACAAGAATTGTCTGCTGATGCAACGGCTGCCAGCGATCCTCCAAACTTCCATCCTGTCGAGTTTGCTTCCATGGGCGTGTTATCAATAACAACCTGATTTGACTCGGGATTGCTTTCATTGTCATCGTCATCATCATCACCATTCTCCCCTTCATCAATGTCTCCAAGAAATCCATCATCATCCCATCCATTGTCACCGTCATTGGTTCCCTTTTCCGTTGATGATTCTTCATTCTTGCCGTCGTCCTGGCTGTTAGTATCAGCGAGAACGGCCATCGAATTTAACGTCCTGCCAGATTTCTCGTTGAGTAACTCTTGAAGTGGCTTTGGGATCTGGTCAACCACTGGCTTGTATTCTTCTTCATTGTCATCATCCTTGTCGCGAGATGGCACGGAGTTATCGTCCGCATATAGGATGGCCATGGAAGAATCCAAAGGAGGGGTTACAGCCTCGGCTTCCTGTGAAGCTGCGTTGCTCAATGGAGCGACAACTGCATCCTCCTGAGCAGCCGATGAGTTGGGGTCAGTTGATAGCTCGAAATTTACGATTTTCTCACTTAGGTCATGCAGGCCTCCAAGACTAGTTGCATCATCTTCCTCCCACGCATTTTCGGTTTCCTGCCCTTCTCCCGCCGTAGATCCGTAGTATGTTCCATCCATATCGTCGTCTTCCTTGATATCGTCACCTATGCTGTGGGCAGCTACTGCAGTGGAATTGATGGTCATTGTTGACAGCCCCCGTAGTGTGCTTGCCTCGGCACCAACCTCTGGCGTCTTGTCAACAACCGGGCCATATCCCTCTTCATTGTCACTATCATTGTCGCGTTGCCTGGAGGGACAACTATCAGCAGTGCTTCTTAGCGTTATCATCGAAATTTGAGTCTCGAATGTGGGTTTCGGCAACTCTGAACTGTAGTCGGAAACCGACGATAGAGCATCACGGCTTACTGCAACCTCCGTCGCTGCAGGTGCAGGTTGCACGTTCTCAGGGGTTTCGACAGAGCTCATAACATCGCTTGGGACTGTGCTGATTTCCGTGCCAGTGACACCATCGTCGGAAGGGATAGGGTCGCTTTCTTTTCTATCGAGCGTCATATCGGCAAACATGACAGACGTACCAAGAATTTTCTCGCCCATTGGTTCGGAATCTTCGTCTTCAGAACCTCTCCTTGACAAGCACGCTGAGGACGTGTTCGAGGCGCGAATGGTTGCACGTCGAGAGGGGGTACGGGCTGGAAGAGCAAATTTTACTTCCGAAGCGCTGGCCTCGTCGCTGCCAGCCGGTTTCCCATCTCTATTGTCCACAAATCCAATGTTGGAGAGTTCAACAGTACTGTCGTCGCCTCCGTCGTCGTTATGCTGGAAATGCGCAGCATGTTTCGTAACCAACTCTTGATTTTCTATCCAGTCCCCGGCAGAGTCCACATTCTCATCTTCATCTGAATCATTCCAAGCATTTTCGGGGACTTGCGTCTCAACTTTATCCTGGACAATTCCCTCGTCGGAAATCCCGGTTGGTGCATGTTCATTGGGTTTCTTGGCGGTACCATCAGCTTTACCCTGTGCTGGTGTGGCGTCTGCATTGGCAACATCACTGTTTGAAATGATAGTACCCAGCTCGCGAGAATTGTCGTGTGGATCGAGGTCGGGTGGCTCCGATTTGTTGCCCGGGACTTCATCACCTTCGGATCCAGTTTCCTGTGTCTCTGAATCGCCAACCGCATCGTCCGATGCTGCAGCACCGACATCTTCTGCTACGGCATCCGCGTGTTCGTCAGGGTGACCGCTGAAGTTCAGGACATCGTCACCCCAGCCATCATCGCCCTCTGCATGGGTCTCTTCCGATTCTGCGGCAGCAGTCGTGTCTTTGACTTCGGTCGCAGCAGCAGTCACATCATCCTCATTACGCTCACTAAATTGCAAATCATCATTTCCCCATGCATCGTCCTCCAGCGGGGCTGTGCTATCCAAAGGCTGGTCTGATGGAGATGCTCCCTGTGCCGCATCGACAGTTACTGGATCATCATCCTCATTGGGCTCACTAAATTGCAAATCATCATTTCCCCATGCATTGTCCACCTCTGGGGCTGTGCTATCCAAAGTCTGTTCAGCTGGAGATGTTTCCTGTGTTACATCGACAGTTGCAGGATCATCCTGGTTGCGCTCACTAAATTGCAAATCATCATTTCCCCATGCATTGTCCACCTCTGGGGCTGTGCTATCCAAAGTCTGTTCAGCTGGAGATGTTTCCTGTGCCGCATCAACAGTTGCTGGATCATCATCCTCATTACGCTCACTAAATTGCAAATCATCATTCCCCCATGCATCGTTCTCCTCCGGGGCTGTGCTATCCAAAGGCTGTTCAGCTGGAGATGTGTCGGGGTGGCTGCTGAAATCAAACTCATCGGTTCCCCAAGCGTTGCCCTCATCCGCGTTGGCATCTGGAGTTTCGGCGTCCAACAGATTCACGTTAACGTCAGGTGGCGCTTCTTGTTGCTCAATGTTGTCGGTGGGTTCTTCGAAGAATGAAACAGAGTTAATTTTCTTGCCTTTTGGCACTGTAGAATCTTCCTCTGGTTGTGGCGTGTCGAGAGCGGTTGTCTCATGGTGGCTACTAATATTCAACTCATTGAACTCATCCATGTCCCATGCATTCTTGTTTTCGTTCGAATCGATTTGGGCCTGGTCAGTTGATTGTGGCGCTTTATCCTCGACCCCTGCAGTATCCTGAAATGCACTTGTTTCTGCATCTTGGTGGGCAGTGGCAAATGTTTCATCAACGGCCAATGCTGTTTCGTTGTTGTCTTGATCCTCGTTGAGGCCATCAAGATCCAAGCCATCATCATCCCAAGCACCGCCTCCATCTTCGTGTGCTGTATCATAGCTATCGTTGTGTATTTGAGTTTCATTGACACGCTCGTCTTTCTGTTGTTCATCCAAGACATCGTCCTGATCCCATTCATTCACGGGGTTTTCAGCACTTGCAACGTTTTCATCCACACCCTCTTCTTCTGCTACAGCTCCCCCTTCCGTGTCATGTTCGTCGCCAAAATTGAGACTCTCTTCATGATCCCAGGCATTTTGATCTGGCTCTTCTGGTGCCGGTTCATTATATTCTTCCGAGAATTGTTGCTGTTCCTCCTCTTGCGGACTGGCTTCAGCCTGCTGCTCGTCATCGTCAAACAAATCTTCATCTTCCAAATCCCACTCATCGCCAGTATTTGCAATGGGCTCTTGCTCTGCTTGTGGAAGAGTTGTTTCCGCTCCAAACAAAGGTTGGCTTTCCTGGGATTCTGTTGCTGCAATATTCTGCTCCTCTTCCCTTGAAAAATCCACTTCTTCTTCCTGTCCCCAACCGTCTTCCGCATCAAAGCCAGTCTGCTGCTGTTGATCATCGTCTGCGTATTGCTCTTCACCTTCTTGATAGGCATATTGTTGCTGCTCTCCTCCTTCTTCGTACTGCTCCCCTTCGTAGTACTGTTCCTCTCCACCAGCATAGTCCTGTTGCTCTCCTTCGTAATACTGGCCTTCTTCTTCTACTTGCTGTTGGGATGGCTGTTCTTCCCACGATGGAGTCCCATCCAAGCCCAAACTCTCATCCCAACCTTCGCCTTCTTCTTCATAGTACTCTTCATCTTCGTCGCCATCTTCGTCTTGTGGTTGGGCCAAATCTTGGGCCACATCGGCGGCTACCTCCAAAAGTCGCGAACCGAGTTGTGACCACAGATTGTTGCCGCCAGGAGAAGTGGCTTCACCCTCCTCATCGTTGTTTCCTTGTTGCAGTCGTCCCAGTTGGCCCCACATGTTTGCCTAGTTGCTAGTTTCTGCTCCTTGCGATGGAGACTGTCAGTCAGTCAGACTGTTACCGTACTGTACTTCTATTCTCAGGAACCCCTGATGTCTCTTTGGCTTTCTCTCGGTGTTGTGATAGCTTGTAAGTATGGTAATGGTTCGCGACTTTCGCTAGAGTGCGACGACGGCCGTTGTGAATCTTTTGGGTCACGCTCGTGTCTCATCAGCATTGCTATTGGTTGACAAAGACGAGAGCAACGCCTCCCAAAATCACAAGGAGAGGACGAGCGACGAAGACCACCTTGGCGTATTCTACTATCAACAATCCAAAGCAACCAGCCTACTGCAAGACTCGTGATGAGATGCTGGCAAAGTTCCTGACCGATGACAGTCTCAATGATATCATTCTCAAGGGGACTGATGGTGTGGAAGTTCCTGCAAACCGATTCTTGCTCTCAGCCCGATCGGATGTCTTTCATAGCATGCTGCTGGGCAAGTTTCAAGAGGCATCATTGCCCATTGTAGAGCTGGGCTTCTCAGGAAGTGTACTCATGGCCGTGGTGGAATATGCACTGACGGACAATGTGCAAACTCTCAATTCCAAGAAGTCAAAGGAATTTGAAGTGGCTACGGAACAGCTTGACTTAGTTGTGCCCTTGACAGAGGCTGCTCCCTACTTCAATCTTGCTGGTCTTGGAGAGCTTGTCCTGGAATACTTGGAAACTACCATTGAGAAAGAGCCTGGCATGTCCTTTGCTTTGCTGCAGATATGCAAATTGACTGGCAATTCAGTGCCAGTGGTCCTTTCGGACAAGGCCAAGAAATGGGTTCGCACCACCCCAGCGGAAGCAGTGTCTGCATAATGTGGCTTCCTTGGATGAAACTCTCCTGGAGGAAATCATCATGGATTCAGAAATGGAAATGACAGAATGTGATCTGTTCAAGATTTTGAGCATCTGGGTAGAAGGTGACCCCAGTCTCAGAAAGGATGCTGGGTTGCATCTTTCCAACCACATTTCCTTTGAAAAAATCAACCCTCAATTTCTAGCAACAACTGTGGCTTCCTCAGGCTTGGTTTGTTCTGAGCAACTATTAGAAGCATACAAGAATCAGGCACTAGCCCTGGAGAAACTAGCACCAGCAAAAGTTCAAAAATGTCGCAAGAAAAGATGGGTTTCTGAAAAGCCCTTGGGTGCAGGAATTCCATGTGCAATCAAAGTAGATGGAGCTGGGAAAGAAGATGTGAATGGAGTGTACACTCAAGATGGATCCTTGGCTGGGAAACCCAAATACACGAAGGAAGGGTCCTATGGAGGCAAACAACGTGAGTTCTGACTTTCCTTCAACAATGAACCAGCTAAATTCTGGTACATTGGGATGCCTGTGTCTGCCAATTCTGATTTCGGCTTTGGCATGATTTTCTACGATGCGTATGCTTTGGAAAATCTAGAGTGTGCACCACCCGCGGGCTGGAACTCCATGTTTGGTGAAGATCCACCTCCAAATCTACTCTACATGTTTGAAGACTAGCTGATGTCTGAACTAGTAAGTGATGTTCGAACAACTCTCGGAACCATCGTCTGTCCTCAGGAAGCATCCGTTTGAAAAGCTGACTGGCAGCGGTTCATGTTTTGATCCATTTTGCTGAGTTTCGGCGCAAGTATTGAGATCCTATAATCATGAGATAGATAAACTAATATGAATTAATTTACTAGCTAGTACCGGTATTGCATTTGCAGCCGTCTCTGGCCATTTTAAAACTCAAGCGACCCCAAAGTACCGGTAGATCTGCCTCGCCACGATGTGTTGTGACGAGGATCAGCCTCCGCTTCTTCTCGTCCTTCAAGTCACACCTCGTGGCCGGTCGTTTGTTCAAACTAATGAGTAATTTACATCCATACCGGTAGGTCCGCTCTCGCCTTACTTTGTACACCGGTACCGTACCAGGGATCACGAATGGTATCGTACCGGTAGGCCTGTGTCTTTAGGATCTCACAGTGCACCCAGGAAACTCCACTGGAATCTGGCGGCACATTTCTTTGTGAAGCTCCATGGCAGCCTCTTTGTGGATATCTCTGTCAAGCTTTGCATCGATGCCGTACTCAATACGAAAAGTCCGAAAGTATCTTGCACTACTGGCATGAAAGAATGCTTCCGAGTCAGCATAGTCGACGTGTATAGTCATCCTCGTAGAAAGAGTGGCACCATACGTTGGTTTTGTGCTCCTTTTCTCATTGGATGACAGGATGCCATCCAGCGCTGACAAGCCTTTTGGTTTCACGTGATGATGCTTGTCCTCTGGCATGGCCAACGAGACGCAAAACGCAGGCGACGGAGGTAGTTTTCTTGCCATGGCAGCGTCTCTTCCCGCCATGGAGCGAACGATCGTCTTGGCTGTTGTTGTGTCATCAATCGGTATGAGAACATGTCCGTGTGGCAAACTCCCCTTTCGGTAGCGACTCGACCGTGAGGATGGCGGAGACTGACTTTTTTGTTGTGTCAAGGGAGGAGATGCCAGGATAATGGAATTTTGTGGCGTGAATTGTCGGGGAATGTAGGTTCGTTGTACGTCGTATCCGGCCTGTTGGAGACGCTTGATCCTTTGTAGGTCCACAAATTCTGCCAGGCTTCCTTCCTTATTGGATTCCTCCTTTTTGGGCCCGTCTTGTTGTACACTAACCATTTGGTTATTTTGGTCATAGTCTTTTCGTTCCATTTCATCCAGAGACTTTTTGGTATGACAGCAAGGCAGCAGCACCACGGGAGCACTCCCCTGTACAGCCAGAGCAAGAATCTGATCCGACAAGATGCCACAGGCATGGATTCCACAGAGAAGTGTGTTGCTGCTTGACGACGATGATTCTTGATTTTGTTCCTTGCTGTTGATTGTCACGGCACCTAACTTTCCTTCCACAAAATGCCACCGTCCTTGCAAGCTGGGGTACTCCTGGAGCATGGCAGCAGCCACTTTTCCAGCAGACAGTGGCATTCGTTTGTCGATACAGACGGCTGTTCGTGGCATTATTTCTTCTTCTTGTGGTCGTTCATCCAAAACAAGCAATGCCCAAGCGAGGAGTCCATGGCCACATGCCAAGTCGGCCACACGACGACAATCGGAAAACTGATGCTGGATATGAATGGCAACTGCCCAAGTCTCAAAAAGTTCCTTTCGTGGTACAGCATTGGCTTGACAGACAGTACGGGCAAATTTGTGGAACAGAGAATCATCGAGAAACTCGGCAGCGTGTCGTCGCTGCAGCAGATTTCGGCTGGAACTACTACTCCTACTAATAGCAGCAGCCGTGTCGCTGTGATAATGGCTTTGGTAACATTTCTGCAATTCCAGCAGTTGGCGATCCACCACAGGTGCAGCGGATGAGAGACAGGTTGCTACGTCTGGGAGGAAGCAGGTGGTATGGATCAGGATGCATTTCAGGATGAAGCAGCTTGGTTAGTGCCGGAAGTGATGCACTCTCCTCATCTCCTCATCTTATTTCCTTGTTTGGCTCTTGTTTGCATCGCCTGGGCGCCAATTGTAGGACGCCATGGTGAGTGTGAGTGAATTGGGCTCTGAACTTTTTGGGGCTTTTTTCGAATCCCGAGCGTGACGCATCTGGCCTCCGAACCGTTCGTCAAAGATCCGCGGTCTTGGCGAAGCTGTGGCTGAATTGGGAAAATGCCACCAAAGACCAAACAGACACAACACAACAGCCGATCAACAAACTATCTATTAGTTGTTAGTTGCAAAGAGGACGTGTTGACCTCGGTACTTCAAAGAGTTGCCCTTTAGCCGGCTGCTTCAGCATAAGAGGTTCTTTGTTTCTCGGCAGGCTTTAATTTTGCCAAAGATTCCCCTTGCTATCCTTCAGATCCAAAAGATACCGGTACCAACTAGCTAGTATCCTTTTACTTTAGCTTATATTCAGCCGCCATGTCGTTAATCCAACCAACTATCCGCCGATTCCCCAAGGATGCCGACACTCTGGCTGATTCCAATCTTCCGTTTTCGTGTGTTTTGACACCCATGAAAACAACAGTCTCTGTGGAACTGGATCAAACGACTAAACTACCCAAGAAACCAACAGCCAATGCTCATCACAATTATCCTTTATTGGCTTCGATACCCAAATGCATGCAATGTGGAGCTCCTCATCCAACCAAAGAGACCCACTTTTGGCCATCTCCCTATTCCATGTCTGCCGATGCATCCCCTTCGTTCCTCTTGTGCTATCTATGTGGAGGCAAAACTACCATTGATCAGTTACCCCCGTATTCCGGTTCTGGTGATTCGGTGGATCATCAGTCGCCACGCATTTATCAACTTCCACTTCTCACTACGCCCGAAGCCACCTATTGGTCATTACCTGCCAAAGTATGCCCCCCTGTCTGCTGGTTCTTGCTGGATGGATCTTGTACCCATCGATCCTATTGGAACACCATGGCCCATCTCTTGCCACAAGTGCTGGAAGATATTCCTCCACATGTTCACGTGGGAATCTTGTTGGCAGCCACTGTACCCTCGTCGGGATCGGAAGAAACGGCAACAACTTTTTCGTACATGGATTTGACCAGTCCAATGCCACACATGCTCCAATACGTACAGTACGAAGACGAAGAAGATGATGACGACGATGATGATGACGACGACAACGGCCAACTATTTGAAAATGGGGGTCTCTTGGATCGAATGGCATTGGTGCCGGCCGATTCCTTGCATTTACCCAATATACACGCCGCCATTCGATCCTTGGTGGACTATGATCCCTCCCAACTCACCACCACACAGCAGGCATACACGGTCAGCATGCCACTGGGAAAAACCATTGAATCCGTTCTGGATTACATGGATCGAGCCCATCATCCGGGACAAACGGACGATATAGCGGACGAGTCGGAAAAAGAGGACGCGGCTTCCTCCTTCTTGGAGGATCATATACTCTATGCTGGTGGCAAAATCATGTCATTTCTAGCCAGTTGTCCGACGGATTTGCGAGGCGAGGATTGGAGGCCCCTCACGCGAAAGTCACTGCCACGAACCACAGTGGGATTGGGAGGATTTGGTGGAGTTGTCCAAAAGGATGCTGCTTCCCCAGCTGCAGAAAAGGAGGATGTCACAAAACCAAGCACGAATGGTATTAGCAATCGTATTAGCGAAAAGAAGGCCAAAAAGAAACTGTTTCTTCGAAGGCATCTTCACGACGAGGAAACGGGCATTCGTACGTCAGCAACGGGTGATGATGATGATGAGGAGGAAGATTTGGATACAGACATGACTCCTTCGAGCTTGTTGGATTATTACCGAGCTCCAGAACATGTGGAAGCTTACTTTACCGAACTTGGCACGCAATGCGCCGAGTCAGCTTTGGGCGTAGACATCTTTGTCCTCGTACAACCCAACGATGATGGCTGTGAGGACAGTGCTGAGTTGGATGTTGGACTTCCCTTTTTGCGTGGATTGTCTGATCGCAGCGGTGCGCCGGGGCCTCTGGTGTTCCCAGTTCACCAGGGTTATGCCACCCCGATTTCGAACAATCCAGATATCCAACGACTGAAGCGAGAAGTTTGTGCCAGAGCCCCGTGGGGCGCATACGACGGTGGCGAGGTGGAATCTGACGACAAACCTGCCGGTGGTGCTTGTCATCAGCCCATGGCTTTTGGCGGAGAACTGCGTTTACGGCTTTCTCCTAGCTTTGAGGTTGACAAGTCGCCGGTGGATGAAGTAGACGAAGGGCCTCAGTTGGCTCCATTGTACTCCAGTGGAGGGATCATGGGGCCGGCATCCGAAGAAGAAGACGTCGGGAACCTCTGGCGAATGGGAACATGCGACCCGTTTACTGCGCTCTCGGTCGACTTGGATATGAAAAAGAAAGAAGCAAAAGATAAACTGAAAGTCGACGGTATGGGAGAGATCAATTGGAAGCCAGTCATGCAAACCTGCTTCGCTTACACAGCCATCGTTAAAGACCCAGAACAACCGGGCGAGTACCTTGCAGTTCGCCAGATGAGAATAGCCTGTGTGCGCACTCCTTTGACGGATGATGTGGAAACACTATATTCTTCAATGGACCCCGATGTTATTGGGTCTGTTCTTTACCACAAACTCACCTTAACCTTGTTACGAGACGGTCTCTCGATGGCTCAGACCATTGGCGAGGATTGGTTGAAGTCCCTTCTCGTCTGCGCTTACCAATCTGCCGAAACGGAAGAACTTCTTCAACGCGAGCAAGCCGAGAAGGGCCTCTCAAAGTACGACAGTAACAACGACAACACGACTCTGACTTTCTATGCCAACGAACGACTTTTGGATAGAGAAGGCGAATTGTCGGCAGAAGATGTTCTACTGGGCCAGGGCCATGAGCTGATCAAGACTTTGCCGCTCATAGTCTATTCTCTTCTCCATTGCGACGCGATTCGCCCTTCGACGGCATCTTCCAAGATGAACGTGACTACATCATCATATCTTCCCACGACGGATGCGCGATGTGCAGCGGGTGCGCAAATGTCGTCAATGACTCCCCCGACCATGTCGAAATGCATAGCTCCGAGGCTTCAATTGTGGTCTGCAGGTGAAGGGATGATATTGGACATGGTGGACTTGAAAATGGAGGCCGTCGTCCAATCCGTAGGAGAATTTGGTTTTGAAGCCAAAACTGGAAAGCCACGACCTGACTTGGTATTATTTTTGGATGCTCCCGATTGCATCGTAGTTTGCGATGCTAGTTATGTTAGCAGCGGTCCTTCCCCGTCATCAAAGAAGAACAAGAAGACGTGCATTGGGCCTTTGCTTGACAACGCCATCAAAGCTGCTGTTCGAAGCTACAGAACACCACCCACAATCATTTACGATTTTGACGAGCCTGATAGCCAGCAGGATCCTCTGGAGAAGCGGCCAGGATACCGTCGCTTGCTGGCCTCGCTTGTGGAAGACCAGCCAGGGAACAATGGCGCGTCAAACTTCAAACAGTGGGGAGAGAACCTGGCCGAACAGATTCATGAGTAAGTGAAAACAACTTGATGCCTCTCGCACCTCTATTTCTTAGATGTCGTGTCCTCACTGTATGTTTGTCTTCGTCTACCTATCCAGGGAGCTTGAGAAGGAAGATGATTGAAGACTGCCTGGGAGCGATATGTCAGGAACGATTGTAAGATTGCGAGGTGCCTTTGCAGGGACGCATTCTTGCCGTTGTAGTGTGGTTCAGCATACTAGTCCATGCTAGCAAGCGGCAACAACTCCATTGAGGCTGCTACAATTTCATCACTGACTATAAAACGATCTTAGTAACTTAACTATCGCTAGCTTTTAGTAACTTAACTGTCGCTAGCTAGCCGTATTCATCCTACCGGTAGGGCTCAGAGCCAAGAAACAGCCTTGGTCGCTCTGGCTTTGGCAGTGGAACTCAACCAGAAGTCCTTGCCTTCGGTGAGAGTGTGGTCTGTTCCGTCAATCTTGAACGTGAAGTCTTGACCCTCCTTCAAGTCTGATGGCTCCAAAGTCGGGAAAACTCCCAAAACAGGATCCTTCAGAGCATCCGAAGCGGCAACTGCGGGACGACAGATGGAAACCTCAACGTTCGAGCCACCCACATCAACAACTTCCGACTTGATCGTTACTGCCCACTTTGGAGCAAAGCGTTGGGGAAGAGGAATGGATCCTTTGAATTTGACCTCAAACACCGGCACATTCTTTTCGACTGCATCTTCAACAACGGTGACTCCGTCTTCCTCCTTGAAAAACACTTCGACAACGTCCTCCAACTCAAGCCCAGCAGATTTTCGTAGGGTCTGGATGCCGTTAATGAGCTCTCGAGACTTACCAGCCGACAGAATAGCTTCGTCCTGGGTACAGTCCATCGCGACCACCAAAGAACCGTCTTGACTACTCAAGGCTTCCCAGTTGTCGCCTTGCTTCGAAAACGACAATTTTGATTCCAACTCTGTCTTGGCATCTAGTGTGATACCGGCGACCTCCAGTTTGCCTTCGTCTAGGGCCTTGACCGCATCCTGTTGAGATGATCGCCAGAGTGAGAAATACGGTGAAAAAAACGAAATAAAAAATCACCAAACCAGCCAAACATAAACTCTATCAACAACACGTACATCGTGTGAGAGTGCTCGAACAGCCGAGCCAACTTCTTTCATCTTCTTCCCTAGCTTCTTTCCGAGCGCCTTGAAGTTCGGTGTCAACGCGAGGGTTACCCAATCATGTGCCTGTTCCTTCGGCACCAACTGAAGTTCCCACGCATTCAGCTCGGAGAGTACGTATGTTTTCAGTGGGCCGGAGAGAGCTTCTACAACATGCTCAGGCGGGCTTCGCAGGATGGCCACAACCGACTTGATTGGCGTCCTCAAACCAATCTTTCGCTTCTCGCGACATGTTCGCCCTTGCTCTACAATGGCTTGAAGAGCTTCCATCGATTCAACGGCCTTCTCGTTGAGGCGGCTTTCATCGTACGCTGGGAGTCTCAAGAAGTGAACTGAGTCGCTCTTCCCGGGCAGAACAGGGTTGGACTTTCCGCCTCCGTTTTCAGCATCTTTGTACGACGGCAAGTACTTTCGCAGTCGCTGGTAGAAGAATTCAGTGATGAACGGAGTGAAAGGGGCCATTATAGTGGTTGCGTCAAGAAGCACGTCAAACAGCACTTGCAGGCCGGTCTCTGCCTCCTCGGTGGGGTTTTCTCCCTCTAGTCCCTTGAGACGGTCACGGTTCAGGCGAACATACCAGTTGGTCAGCTGATCCACAAACTTGACCAACGCAGGCATTACGGTGTAGAGTCTGTACGCTCCCATTTCCTGATGGACATATTTGATGAGCCCTTGAGTTGCTGCCGAGACCCAAATGTCCGTAGGGTTGGTGGTTGCTTTTACCTTTTCAGGAGAAGGCACAAACTTCTGTCCGTTCTTTTCCCACCTGTCCACGTTTTGCAAGAAGAAGCGCACAGCGTTGTACCATGGCAAGAACACTTCCTTGACCACGCCCAGCACTCCTGGCTCCTGGAACTTCAATGGTTCCGCCCGAACAACCGGTGAATTGATCAAGTACATACGGAGGGCATCCGCACCGTACTTTGAAATGACAAGTGTGGGATCGGGATAGTTCTTCAATCGCTTGGACATCTTTTTACCGTCCCCGGCCAAAACAAGACCGTTCACAATCAAGTTTTTGAAGGCAGGTTGTTCAAACAGAGCAGTGGAAAGCACCATCAAGGTGTAGAACCAACCTCGCGTCTGATCCAAACCTTCGGCAATAAAGTCAGCGGGGAATCCCTTTTCAAAGGCCTCTTTGTTTTCAAATGGATAGTGCTTTTGCGCATACGGCATGGAACCAGATTCGAACCAACAATCAAACACCTCTTCGACTCGATTCAAGACAGTGCCAGGGTTCTTTTTGGAGGGAATAGTGATCTTGTCAACCACGTCCTTGTGCAGATCATCCACACGAACTCCCGATAATTTCTCCAACTCATCGATACTTCCCACGCAGATGGTTTCAGTCAAGTCATCGTTGGCCCAGATGGGGATGGGTGTTCCCCAGAATCGATTTCGGGAAACAGCCCAATCTCGTGCTTCCGAAAGCCAATTGTGGAATCGTACCTCCTTGACATTGGCAGGCACCCAGTAGGTCTTTTTGTTGTTGTCCACAATTTTGTCGCGAATTTCTTCCACCTTGATAAACCACGAAGGCACAGCCTTGTATATGAGCGGAGTGTCGGATCGCCAACAAAATGGATACGAGTGAAGCAAATCTCCCTTTTGGACCAACCGTCCATCCTCCTTGAGGATTTTGATGAGTTCGGCATCGGCTTTCTTGACGTGTTGGCCCTTGACGACACTGACAGGGTCGGTAAACATTCCACTGGCATCTACGGGACAAGGGATTTCCCCTCCCTTGATGATAATTCCACTGGCCAGGCAGACACGGTAATCGTCTTCTCCAAAAGCCGGTGCTTGATGAACCACACCCGTACCGGCATCATCCGTAACGTAGGTATCCGACACTACTTGCCAGTAATTCCTTGCCTCGGGAGTATCGGCGAAAAAGTCAAAGAGGGGCTTGTATCGTTTGCCCACCAACTCCTGTCCTTTCATTTCTGCCTTGATTTCGTACAAGTCATCCGCCATGGCCGGCTTCCACTTTTTCTTATTGTTCATGATGGGGAAGAGCTGAGGTAGACGAGCCTTTGCCATGATGTACGTCTTTTCGGCCTTTTTATCTAGAACCTTGACGTAATCCATGGTGGGGTGGACACACAAGGCCAAGTTCGAGGGGAGTGTCCAGGGCGTAGTTGTCCAAGCAATGAAAGAAACGTCCTCTTCACCGACCACGGGAAAGCTGACGACAATGGCTGGATCATGGACATCCTTGTAGTTCAGACCAGCCTCGAAGTTACTAAGGGGGGTCGAACACGCAGTACTGTAGGGCATGACTTTGTACCCCTGGTAGACCAAGTTCTTTTCAAAGAGCTGCTGAAATACCCACCAGACACTTTCCATAAACGTAGGATCCATCGTTTTGTAATCATTCTCAAAGTCAATCCATCTTCCTAGCCGAGTGACGGTCGATTCCCATTCCTTCGTGTATCGGGTGACGATGGATCGGCATTCGGCGTTGTACTTGTCGACGCCCATTTCCAGCACTTGATCTCGGTGTGTAATCTTCAGTTTTTGATCAATCTCATACTCCACGGGAAGACCATGACAATCCCATCCAGCACGCCTCTCTACGTGTTTGCCAGACATGACCGCGTAACGAGTGACGGTATCCTTGATGGTTCCAGCCAAAATGTGCCCATAATGGGGCAACCCAGTCGCAAAGGGCGGTCCATCGTAGAACGTGTACTCCTACAACAGCCACGATTTTTTTCATTAGCTCCACCACTCTCCTCAAAATTCATCCATATTCATCCATATAACAACCATCACTACTTACCTCATCACCACGCTCCAAACTCAGCTTATCTTGGGTCTTGAAGGTTTCTTCCTCGCTCCACTTTTTGCAGATCTCTTCTTCTGCCTTGGCAAAATCTAGCGTGGGAGGGAGAGACATTTTGCTCTCTCGTTCTTCTTCTTTCTCTTCTTCTTCCAATTATTCTCTTATCTTCTTCTTTGTAAGGTTTTACTTGAGTCCTTACTAACTGCTGCAACGCTGCAACTACAATGAAACCAGCTCCTGCTTCTGTTACCGCAAGAAAATGATGGGCATGTTTCGGAGCTTTCGAAGCCGACGAAAGATCAGACCGATGGAGGCATTCCACGTGGAAGGGCTTGAAGAAATCCATTAGAGCTGGAGTTTAATCAAGAATCTGAAGCGAGTTATTTAGCCATTTTGGAAACCTCGAAATATTTGGCGACAAATAGCTCGTGAGAATCTTCTTTTGACATTCACGGTTGACATTGAAAGAGGACTTCTCAACATGGGAAATTGTTCTGACTGGAAATGTCATTTAACACCCATCTACTTTTTGGTCGACAGTGGCGAACCCGTTAAAACTTTGGATGCAGATAGAACGGGTGGTCGCAAAGACTGCACAAAGCATTCAACGATCAACCCCATGTTCTCATCATGTTCAAACACTATTGCTCCATCATCAAGTTGGCACTTGGAACTGGTCCATCTATCTTCATAGGTTGCTAATACCTACCGATACTAACTTGCACAATGAGTGCATTCGGGCATAGAGCGTCCAAGCGTAGGCGCCGACGGCACCAGCATGGTACCTACCATTCAATTTCCGCTGAAGAGCAGCGCTTCCTGCACCAGACCATCCAAAGCGGGAAACTGGAGAAGACTCGCCCGCCTCGAGACGGTAAGCTAGATGTAGAATGGGCACCTACTTTCTACCCAACCGTCGAGGAAATGGAGGGTAACCCCCTTCACTATGTCGAGAAGATTCGTCCTATTGCCGATAAGTATGGCATTTGCAAGATCGTCCCTCCGAAAGGGTGGAAGCCAGCTCCATTCTGTAAGTTATGTACCGGTTTCTACATTCTATGTTTTTATGTTGTATCTCTGCGAGTTCAAGGAAGCGTCAACTCGTTTCAACTTGCGGGTGTCTGCATTGGACTCAAAGTTCGAATGGTGTTGATCCGCTTGATTTCTTGTGGACTGGTTGCCCCGGAAGGAGCGGCAATTGCGTCATGGTCCTTTGGTGTTGTTGTGATGCTCTGTTGAAGTTCGCATTTGTCCTGCGCAGGTGTCGAGGATGTCGCACGCGACATGTCGAGTGTGCTGGCTATGTTGTCGTCACAAGATCTTTAGATATATACCCTCTTCGTTCATCACTCATTGTGTCCGTGTCCCCTGTCCTTCACGTGCTCTACGATGTTCAGGTGTTGACATGAAAGGTGACAAACGGTTTCAAACCAAGCAGCAGCTGTTGCATCGCATCCAAGAAGGCATCAGCTTTGGAGACGGTGTCGAGTACTCTGCCGGTCAGTACCAGCACATGGCGAGTCAGAGGGCCAAAGAATGGAAGGCCAAGCATTATCCCGACCATGAACAGATGACCAAGCTAGTAAACTCGGGAAAGGAGGAAGAAGAAGGAGTCCAGGAGAA
Source organism: Seminavis robusta (assembly GCA_903772945.1). NCBI lineage: Eukaryota > Bacillariophyta > Bacillariophyceae > Naviculales > Naviculaceae > Seminavis > Seminavis robusta. Next base: position 33,279 of record CAICTM010000796.1, read on the forward strand.
CCGCAATAGGAAACGTTTCATTCCTGAGAATCTCGAGCGGGATTATTGGGATATCATCGAGTCCCATTCGCGCCAACTGGTCGTCGAGTACGGTAATGATGTCAACACGGACGAGTTTGGATCTGGATTCCCTCTGTCGGAGCGAGGTCGTTCCATCTATGGCAAGAAGGACCCCGCAAAGATGGCTTTGCCTGAACCCAAGTTTGGGACGGAAGATTACTACAGGGAGACGTGGTGGAACCTGAACAACATCCCCTGTGCTCCAGACAGTGTCCTAAGGCATGTCAAGGTTGGAATCAACGGCATCAACGTGCCCTGGATGTACTATGGGGCACTGTTTACAACTTTCTGTGAGTTTGCCGGTTTGCTGCCGACTGACTAGTAATGGATGTCGATCTTCTGATACGTGGTCTAATTCATTCATTCTCCGTTTGCTTGCGCTTTCATCGGTAGGCTGGCACAACGAGGACAACTATCTCTACAGCATCAACTACCACCACAAAGGTGCCCCTAAGCAATGGTATGGCGTCCCAGGCAACATGACTGCGGCTGATGGCCTGGAGAAAGTGTTCAAGAACTTTTTGTCCATGAAGATGCGTGATGTCCCCGATCTGCTCCATCACATCACGACCATGTTTAGTCCACGGTTGTTGCAAAACGCCGATGTTCCTGTGTACAAGCTCCTGCAGCACGAGGGAGAGTATGTCATCACCTTCCCTCGTGCCTTTCACGGTGGTTTCAGTTTGGGCCCCAATGTTGGCGAGGCAGTGAACTTTGCCACGCATGATTGGATTTCGTATGGGTCCGATGCGAATGAAAGATACCGCTCCTTTGCCCGGCCAGCTGTGTTTAGTCATGACCGCTTGACTTTCACGATGGCAAACCATCTTCGCGAACAAAAGACATATTCCACATGCAAGCTGCTGCTGGATGAGATTGAGAGGGTGGTGGGAGAGGAGCTCCGCCTTCGCTCGAAGCTTGTGGAAGCGGGTGTGCGCGATGTTACCAATCTCATCAACCTTCCCAAGAATCGGCTGGATCAGCTAGACTCAGAGAGCGCAGACTACGACGACAAGCGCCTCTGTCATGCGTGCAAGCATGTTTGCTTCTTCTCTGCCGTTGCTTGCGAATGCAGCCAGTCGAAAGTGAGCTGCCTTCGTCACAGTCACTACATGTGCCGTTGTCCCATGGACCGCAAGTACTTTATGATCTGGAGCGACGACGATGAGCTCAAGACTACCCTGCAAAAAGTGCGCGATCACTGCGAGTCTCTGAAGAAACTGCATACGACACCATCCCCCACAAAGCTTATTCCTGGTGGCACGTCGGATGGATTGGCCCCAGGCGTGACAAAAGACGCCGAGATGCACAAGAAGGACGAGATCTGCTTGGATCCTGTGGCTGAAGATGTCAAGCATGCGGTGAAGCACGACGATCGGCAGTTCTCGGCAATGAAGATGGCTATGCCAATGCGGTCCAAAATGTCCATGGGTGGCCCCGCAGGCCCGCCGTCTGGGCTACAACTCCAACCTGCGCCAGCACCAGAACCTGCACCACAGCCTCCAGCAATGGAAGCAGTTCCAATGGTTCGCAGAGTCAGCCAGGATGCAAGTGCCCCGTCGTCTGAAGACGATGATGACGAAATCGAGATCATTGCGGTGAAGCCACCCCCAACAACAACAACCGTATGATGCCTTCCTTCTCGCTATGATCTGGCGCCCTTCCCGGCGCCACAACCCACAGCTAGCTAGGCCTATTTCTTTGGCTGAAGGAAGACTTTTATTTCATAGTGGCTTATAAGAAACGGGATGTTATTCCAATAGTTAACTATAGTAGGACCTGATAATTTCTATGTCAAGCAAAATCCGCGGAATAGACTACAGGTAGTCTCTCGCGCAACGTTTTCGCGTTCTGTGGCTTGCCTACAAATCGGCAGAGTAATGTCCCTGACCGGTATTTTAAAATACCGGTAGCCCATAGACGAAGCTGCGTTAAGGGACGGCAAACGGCTACGATGGACTCTGGGGCTTCCGGCTTTTGCTTCAAATTCCATGATCGACTGCAGATCCTCTACTACGCCCACAAAAATTGTCGGCTGGCTAGCTAGCTCGACCGAGTCACTCATTTCTGAGGGGCCAGACGTGAATTTCTTGCAAGGGTCGCTATGTAAGCACTTATGAATGAATTCAATCTACCTAGCTACCGGCACGTTGTAGCTAGTTTCGCAACAAGTCGAAACAGCGAAGCTCATCTTCCTCTGGATCATGACACCATCTTAACTCATTGTCAAAAGAAGCGAACGAATGATGGCATGGAACCTTGCTTGACATCAAATAAGCGGTCCTTTGGGCTGGCCAAGATCCATTGGGCCTTCTGTTTCTTGTTGATAGAAGACTGTTGATCATCAACAACCCCTTTCGTCGCCTCGCCTCACCTCGCCTCGCCTCGCCTCGCCATGAGGCCACTCACTCTCCCCTGAGGAATCGCTGCTCGGTGTTCATTTCATTCAATTGCTCTTGGAGCAATAGATAATGATGCTTGATGAAAGAAGAGCCATCCGTAGAAAACGAGTGATCCAGCCTCCACAAGGCGCAGGCGGCTGTCACCAGCAGAGCGACAAGAGCAGCGAGTCGACGACTATTATCTGAGAAGCAAGTCGTCATGGTGAGTGATTGTGGGCGGGGAAGGTATTAGTAGTTCGCAAATGGTAATGGTATGTAGCACAGCAATGTTTTGCTCGATCTCAGACAGCATGAGGAAATGCAAGCAAAGGGCCCTTGCTAATTTCTTGCTTCTTGCTTGAAGCCGTTTGACTAAAAGGCTGCAAGACTGGAAGCAACGACAAAACCAGCGAGAAAGCGGTTTACATGTATGTGCCTGGTATGGTACCGGTACGTACGTCTACAGTAATGTACATGCATTCTGCTTTCATTCTGTCCTCATTGTCTCTGAGTACCGGTATATGATTAGTGTCTGTACAGTATCTACCGTACGGTGTCGGTAGACTACCGGTACCGGTACCGAGCTAGTTACCGGTACCGGTACATAGGGACAATGGTTATCTGATAATATGCATATCATAGCTACCGGCAGCTGGCAAGCAAGCTAGAGAGGGGACAAAATCACAAGATGAGGAGACTTGACAAGCAGTAAAGCCATCATGCATATGGCCCGCACCACGCAGGTCATTGTCAGCTTCAGCGGTTGCGGAAATACAGAGCTTATTCCTTCAACCAAGGAGTTAAAACACTCAATTACTTCGGCATAGAAAATCTCGTGATGCAGAAATAGACACACCATCTATGTAAACCTACCATGCATTTTGGCGCCCTTCATGCATGCCAGTGGTACCAAATCTGCAAATCTGGAAACCTGTCTTTCGTGCCATACGGGATGAGAGCTTCAGCTAGCTACAGCAGGATCACTTAGTCTGAATACTTAATATCAAAATTAGATTTACCCCATCTTCCGAATGTCCAAGGATCTCTTTCCAGTCCACGGCAATTCGCGAGGAAGGAGCAACGGCCAGACCAACCTTCCACGGCTTGAATTGAATTTTGAACGATTGATGGTTCCGGATACCCAACCCACAAACGAGAAACCATTCCATACAATCTCATTGGCCATTGGCAATTGGCAGGACGGATGTATCGAAGCCTCCAAAACATACATATCATAGTGCATTTCATCTCATAAGAGGGTAGCCAAAGATGATGTTGTTGAGCCTGTTAATGGGAGCATTTATAGGATGCTGGATGCACACCATGACAATAGTGGAAGCAACATCAGCATCAACATCATCGTCCAGCTACCCCAGGTCCTCTTCTAAGTTATCGATTCGGTTACCAGGTCGTCCTTTTGAAGGAGATGATGATGTCTTCCCGGTACAGAGAGGTTGGAAAACATCCGGCTTGGGACGAGAGTTTGATTTATTTGATACCAGAGGCGGCCAAAACAGAGACGACTCATCATTCCAGAATAGGGGAGACGATGATGTCAGTGCTGACGAAACAAGCAACTCGCCCATTACACCTACATCACAACGACAGCGAGTGCCCTTATCGGCAACAAGATCGCCTCTGATTGGCAGCAGCAGCTTTTATCCCAGTAGTGGACGAGGAGGAGGCAGCAACACTATACCGGGGTCTCCTGGTGGCACCTCTACTGGGGGACCACGATTCAGCAAACTCAACACATCGAGACCCTCCGTGTTTCAATCTGTCCAAGGATGGTGGACTTGTAATATTGCACCTGCTGTCAAGAATCTGCCACGGTTCAAGTGTCGCGTGGAGCCATCCACAACCATCAAGATTCGCAAGCAATTCAAACCATTCAAAACTGTAGTTCGGCTTGGAGCTGATTTCAATACACAGCTGGGTGTTTGGCAATTCAAGAGCAGTTGGGAAGATGCCATAATTGGAGGCAAGATAACTCTTGCTGGAAAAGAACTTCAACTCAGCAAATCATGGCAATTGAGCGTTGGTAAGAAACCACAGAAAAGTACACAATAACATTGCTTTCTGCAATTACAATTCACATTCGCTCCATCTGCGTCTCTGTTTCAACTCTTCAAAGGTGCCGTGGAAGATCTTGTGACTCGGTTGCGATTTCGGGCAGCAGTGGATTTGTCAACATGGAAGGCATATGCCCGAATTGGCTTCCGAACCGAGCGATTATCGCCAATCAACATTATGGAAGGTTTTACCCTGCTAAAGCAACTGCCACTAGACGGCAACAAGGGAAATGTCAAGCTAGAGGTCAAGGCAAATTTTGCTTTGCCGGAACCCGAGATCGAGTACTCAACAGAGAGTCATCGTTCATTGGTTGGAATGGGTGAGTGTTCCCGCTTGCTTTGCGTAATCTTCATGGTGCTTCTCTTCGGTGTGTGTTTGGGATGCCTCTTTACTTACTTTCTTGTGTCCAATTGCAGGGGACATTGAGGTCAATATTGATGAGCTAAATCTTGTGCTAGATTATTGAATGTGACCTTTAGAGCCTGTCCAGACGGGGTATGGGTGGAACTTCGAATCCTAGTTGACAAGTGCACCTCAAAACTCGAGTTAACAGGTTAACTTGGCTACCCTCTCCACACCGCGTGCACCCTCAATCGAAGTTTTGAGGCAACGTTTTCAAGTGGGAGTTGATAAAACTCGTGGGAGTCTGAATAGATGGAGTTGCACCTCTCCTCTGTTGATAGTCAATGCCATGGCTCTTGTTGAGGATAATAGACCATAGTAGACCATAAAATAGCAGTCAATGCAATGTACCTCTTGTTGCTTCTTGTTATCTCGTTTATTCTCCAGCCAACAGCTGTTGAAGCAGGGCGCTATGGCCATGGTTCTCGAATCATCAAAAGGTTGCGAACGTTGGCAAGCTTCACGGCAACACTCCTGGAAGCAGATCCGTCTCTCTTTGGCTTCGATGAACAAGATGACGGCCTTGGAAGACATAACACCCCACCTATTAAACGCAAGAGAAGAATGGTCCACAGCATCTTTCGTGAGATGGGACCAGGGTATGTAAAGAGAGCCTTTCGAATGACTGAACAGGACTTCTGGGCACTGCACCATTTATTGAAGCCTTACCTGAATGCTGCATCCAAAAGAAAGGCCAACACAGGAACAGGAACCAAGCAGGAGCAAGACATAGGTGCTGTAAATGGAAAGATAAGCAGTTCCATTCGACTCAGCGTTGCACTGCGATATTTCGCTGGTGGTTCTTCGTACAATATCTCCGTGATGCATGGCATCTCTCACTCATCTGTCTTTGTCAGTGTATGGATGGTAGTGGATGCCTGTAATACGTGCAAGGCACCAGAGCTCGCTATATCTTTCCCTAAAGAACACAACAGACAGAAAGCAATTGCAAGAGGTTTCAGTGAGAGAAGTCAACCAGGCTTTACGTGCTGCGTTGGAGCTATCGATTGCATGCTGCTCTGGACAGAAAAACCACATCTTGCTGACTGCGAGGTTGCAGATACAGAACAAAAGAGATTCTTCTGCGGAAGGAAGAAGCGATTTGGGTTGAACTTACAAGCCGTCTGTGACCATGAAGCCAGACTTATAGATGTGTGTGTGCAGAATCCGGCTTCTTGCTCTGACTATCTTGCGTTTGTCACCAGTCCTCTGTATTATATGCTAGAAGAAAAGCTGTTAGCTCCAGGGCTGTGTCTGTTTGGTGACTGCGCATACGTCAATAACACTTACATGGCCACACCTTTCAAGACGGCAAGAGGAACACAAGATGACTACAACTTTTACCACTCGCAACTTCGAATCAAGATAGAGTGTTCCTTCGGCATGCTGGTAAATCGATGGGGAATTCTGCGCAGAGCTCTGTCGGCAACAATGGGGTTGGCAAAGATAACAGCCTTGGCCATTTGCCTTTGTCGCTTGCACAACTTCTGCATTGATAGGCGACTGGGAAGGGAGGTGTTGCAGGATAATGAAGAGGAAGAAGAAGAAGACTACCAACTCGATACATTGGCGGCAGATGAGCTTGAGATTGAGCTTGGAGGTGTTGTTGTTGTGGATAGCCGCTCACCAAGAGAGCTGTTGGATGGAGGCGAACACTTTGACGACGTAGATAGAAGTCATTTGAGGAGGGAGGAAAGACGTCGGAAGAAGGAATCGGAATAGGGAATATTGCCACAAGACATAATGCATAAGATAGTGGCCGACGGAATGTACAAGAGGCCACCCATAAACTAGTCAGATGCTTTCTTCTTCTCCATTGACTCGACTCTTGATTTCAACTTGTTAACAATCTCCTCTTGAAGTCGCATTTGGTCAGCAAGAAGGAGTTCGCTCTCATCATCATCAGGATTGTGTCGGCGATGACGCATGAGATCCAACCTGAGTCAAGCGAGTGGTAGCATTCTGTAGGTTCTCCATCGCTGACTGATACGCTTGTTCCTGTTGCGAATCAGCAAGGGAAGCACGAAACTTAAAGGCTCCATCTTGGTCACTGTCACTGCTGCTGTCATCAGACGTCTTCTTTCTCTTTGCCTTCTTCTTCTTCTTCTTCTTCCTCGACTTCTTTGGCTTGGACGTTTTCGTGTCCACCTCATCCCCTGTTGCAGAGGTAGCCTTCGACATTCTGGTGATGACATGATTTAGGATACCGAATTGATCAGAAAGATGCTACAGAAGCAGATGCCGTGGCTTCTCAGAGAACTGTTCCCATAGATAATCCTTTCTATCATCAGCTTGAAGTGCCTCTTCGGTCATATGGCCAAAGGTTGTGCGACCATCGATCATTCCGAAGCCGTGACCAGATCCTTCGTAGCGACTGACCAATCTGGCTAGTAGCATCTTGTCATTCTTCCATTTCTTGGTGATGTACTCTGTTGTCACTGGCTGTTGCACATCCTCTGGGCCAATCGAAATTTCCTTTTCAAAGTCACCGTGGAGGGTTGGTAGGATTGGTGTCGAAGCTACCCAGTCACTGTTCCATTTCTCAGCCAGAGCCGCGAAGAAAGTAATCGGCAGATCCTCACTGTTTCTACCATCCAGCTTTGCCTTTGACAAACACTTGCCATCTTCAACCAGTGCGGCCTTGACTTGATCATCTTCGGCAGCCAAGTACATTCGATAGAATGGTCTTGGATCGGCATCGGTCCATCGATACGAACTCTGCTTCGCCTCTGCCGCTTCTTGTTGCGCTGATTCCTCTACCATGTTTTCACAAGCATGGAAAAATGCATTCTCTTGTGCACAAAGGAATGCAATGTCAGTTTCGCTGGTGATGTGATTTGCTTTGAGATGGCCGTACAGAGTTTCGTTCCTCCAATTCTTGGGACGAGGGAAACACTTGACAACCTTGCGTTCATGGGCTCTTCTGATAACTTCTTCAGACATCATTGGCTTGGTCCGAGCCAACTTGGACAGTTTCGAAGCCGACAACTTGCAATAAGGCTCTTCTGTCAGATCAGCAAGCCAACGAGTTCCATCTTCAGTTAAGAGCCCAAGGCACATGCATATCATGAGAGCCTTCTTCTGGTCTTGCTTGCAACTGGCGAGGATCTCACGGCAAGTCTTGACTGTTGCTGGTGGCTGTGGGGTGGTCGTTGATGGTTGCGATTGCGACTGATCAATTCTGCGAGGAACGTTTGCTTTTGGGACAACCGAAGTGGTCTCAGTTGTTGCTTTCGCCCATGGCAAACCAACTGAAGACCGGGGTATCTCTTCATCATCTTCCTCTCCACTACTACCACTAGGAGAGTCTCTTGATAGTTGGGAAGGGAGTGGAGGAGGTCTCTTGTTGCTCATGGTCGCGATTGATCTACACAAACTGAAAAGAAGAAATGGAGGAACTGGCGAATTCTGCAGCAGCTTCCTCCACCACAACACAAGCGAGCAACAATCTATCTACATCTACATACAGTAATACAGTAATCTCTATATCTACTTTAAGGACTAGTTGTTCTGCTATTGTTGCCTGTTATTCTAACACATGGTAGATGTAGTCGTTGCGCCATGGAGGTACGTAGCGATTTCTTGGATTAGCGATGTTTTCTTCTTCCAAAATCTCGAATTGGTCCAAGATTGACCCAAAGACGATAGGGACTGTGATAACAAGACTAAAACTTCACCTGAGATGGGGTGGTCAACTTCGATATCGAAGTTGACCAGGGGGCCGGGGGCCAAGCCGTGTGCACGTGTTTCAGATTTTGACTGGTAAAAGAAGGTCAAAACTTCACCTTCGAACGTTGAGTTTGGCCTGCCCGCGGACCCCGTCTGGACGGGCTCTTGCTTAGGCTTTGGGCTGCTTGAATGGTAGCATCTCAGCCATGTGTATATACTTTTGTTTGGCCGCTCTGCTGGCACTGTACTTTGTGCATTCATAGTAAACCAATTCCACATATTTGGATTTACTCTTTCCCGTCAACATGATAGAAGGGCCCACCCTATTGAAACAGACTACCTGTAGATGGCCAAAGGGAATTTCAAAGTAAAGGTCAATTTTGCATTGCTTCGACCTGAGATTGAACACACTGTTGGTTTGGTTGGAATGAGTGAGTCTCACTGCAGAGTGACTTTGGGATTCCAATCTGTCGTGGCTTCGGATGCTTCTTTACGTCCTGTGTCCATTCCGGCGACATAGTGGTCACAAGTTGGCGAGCTAACTCTTGTTCCAGATAATGCAGTGATTTTGGGTTGGGCTGTGTATCCTTGATTTACACCTGCAGCAGCTTGAGATTTTTGGCAATTTTCCAAAGGTGGCGCGCAGCACCATTTAATTCGCCTTTAAACTACTATTTACAGCCTCTAACGATACTAGAGTGGGCCACAGTCGCCACACACGTGTCAACTCGAACTCGATATCGCTACCAGCCATGTGCATAGCCACCTCCAGCGCTGCCGGGCGATGATGCATCAAACAGCGGCTGTGGTCCTGGATTTATCGTTTCAATGGTCTGTGGTCGTATTGAACCAAACTGGGGTTGCTGGTATGTGTGTCCTCCTGGAAGGATATGGGAGTGAGTGTGATAAGATTCCATGCTCCCAGAAGCAATTTGTTGTGGGGGCGTATCCGTGTCCGCATGTCCAAAACAACCTGGGACTGGTATGACCGGAGGTGGAGGCGAGGAACAATGCTGATTCAAGTAAACTGGACGCTGTGGATGGTTTTGATAGACATCACAGCCCGCAGCGGCATTTCCATTAAACAGAGTACTGGGTCGGAAACCTTTGTTAGGAATATGTCCTTGCATCGCACCATCCAGAGCCTTGTAAAGAGGCTCGGCAGCTTTGGGACCTGGAGTGTTCAGTAGAGCCTTGGGTGAAACTTGTCGGCCGTAAAACTTGGCATTGACATCGTTCCGAACCGACACCACACTCCCTTCCAAGCTCATTGCAACAAACAACCCTTGTGAAATGTGCATAAGCACAGGCTGGATGGAGCGTCCAGTCTCCAGTGGCTAGCTGAGAATTGACTCCACGATCAATGGGACCCACAGCAACACCCATTTCGGCCCCAAGTTGAACCGAAGAACCATCACAGAAATCCTTCACCGCCTTTTTGGTGGTCAGAACGACTAAGTAATGAGTCAGATCCGCCTGTTGCGCGAAGGACAGACCAAATAGCTAGATAAGCAGCAACACTGCACTCTCACTTATCCTTTAGCATGACATTACACTGATTGATAGGTCTCTTGACAGGTTATGATGCCCACACTACGCTACCGCTAGTGCCTTGTATCTCTACCGAAGTGCTTCTAGTCTCCTGCTATTGGCAAGCCGGTACAACTTGACCGGTTCCAGCTATTCCCAACAACTTCCTCAACTACTACTTTACTTGACTACTACTTTCCGACTTGGTTCTCCGCCCATCTCTTTGCCGCAGACCCTGTCGTTTCATCCCTACTCCTACTACGTTTCTTTCCTGTCTCTGTCTGTAATCCCTTCTGCCCATGGATTCTACAGGACAACCCCCTTTTGTTGGACGACCAGCGCTCCTCTGATCCTTCACCCGACGATGTTTCGACACCACCACTGCTTCATTGGGTCTCCTGCCGGCCAGTTTCCGCCTTCTTGCAATACACGGCTCTTAGCCTTATCTCGCGACTCATCTAGATAGGGTTGAGTTCACTCAATGACTGAGTCTTTGTGAATAGTCATTGAGACAGGGTTCTCAAATGACCGCTCTAGTCATACTAGGTTGATGATGAAACATCGCTCATGATATTTAGCCAGCGTGGAGTACTTCCACTATACTAGATAAATGCAGACGAATCTTCCACGCGTTCCGTTTTGAGATCGTGGAGTGAGTAGGATTGCTACCGCAACCTACTCCATCACACTCTACAGTCTCCCGCGGGAGTTCAGATCTACGATCCTTTGGTGTTGGATTCTCTCTCCGTGATTAGTTTTCATAGCTTCTAATCCTCTCATAACTTTCATTCTCTCAAAACTCAAAACACTCGAAAGATCTTTACACTAGCTTTTTGCGTAGTGCATTTTGTTAACAAAACACAATAGCTTTCAGCTACCTCAACCTATTCCTCACCTGAAAGCGTTACAGTTACTCCCACGACTCAGAGTATCCGTGGGTAGATTGAGTCATGTTTTTATGAGTCAACACGATGAAACAGAGAACGCTGGCAAGAACAAGATCTCAACGAAACCAAAGGAACACGGTTAAATTGGAGTAATCGAAAGGAGTAAAGCATCCTGCAACGAACCGTTTCCCGCAGATACCACCGTTGACTTCCGTATCAACTACCACGATGAATTGATCCAACACGCTACAACTAGCTTTACTGATCGCATCAAATCAAAGCTCACAACACAGATTATGAATTAATAAGAAGCGAACTTTGCATTACCTTGCACTCGTCTGAATAGTTGCAAGTGATCTCGTCGGGGTGGTAGCTAACTCTACAAGATCCCTCTATGTAAGTAGTATTTCCCCACGTTAGCAGATTAACTAGTCGCATGTACGCACTGCCACACCTTTCTATCCAACATGGGGCCGATGACAGCAGCCAAGCTCAAGCAAGTCCTATGCACCCTATGCGGCGAAGATGACTTCCAACCCCAGGTACACTGCATCTTCACAGCGCATCGCATGTCTGAACAGGAAATCGACGATGATGTATCTCCACTTTCCCAAAGATGAAGTTAGATCTCCAACTTCCAACAACACCAACGGCAATGCGAGACCAGTAACTCTCACCAGGAAGAAACTACTGCTCGCGGCGATACATATGTATCACTATTGGTCGTCCAGGAGGAAGGCACCCATCCGCGTCGAAACACTGACGGCCCACGCACTCGACGCTTTCAGAGTTGGACTCTTCCAGCCACACGGCGAAATCGTCCATGGCAACAAATGAGACGCAGCGATGCCACGATGACCGATGGGGAACGTGCAATCGCACTTTGGGACAAGAACAATAAGCCCGTCCGCTCAGAGTTCAGAGAGTTTCGCGATGAATCAGTCTTCATCAAATGGAGGAAGAATTTCCTCAACACGCTCAAGTCTCAAGGTCTCTCCCACCTCATTGATTCTGACTTCACGGTCACAACGTCGAACTAGACGAGAAACAACGAAAATGGATGTACAAGACTTTCGAAGACATCTTCCTAGACGCACAGGCAAGATCTGTCTTCCTTGCCAACGAAACCACCAAGGACACTCGCGCGATTTGGAAGGCAATTGACGAAAATTACTCCAAGTCCATGGTCGCAACCCTGCGCTCGGATAAGATTTCGGTTTATCTCACCTCCGCCGATACCGCAGAAGGCACATGGAGAGGGTACCAAGCTGGTTTCATCTCCAACTTACTCGAACAATTTCGGCAGTACAATGAGATCAGCGACGAACCATACACTGAACAACAGGGGGCACGTTTCTTGGAACGCTCAATCTCCAAGGCACCAAATCTCGCTCCCGTACGACGTCTCGCAATGCAGACCAAGAAAGCTGCAGGCGACACCTCCCAGTATACTCTCGAGCAGTACCGAGCGGCCCTTCTCGAGCAAGCAAAACTCCATGACAATGCAAATCACGCGACGTCCACACGCTCTCGAAGCAACGCCCGTGGTCGCACCTACCAACACGAAATCCTCTTCGACCGATGTTACAGCGGAAACCTGTGGCGACACCTATGTGGCATTCGTCCATGATATAGATACACCGGTGGAAGTCATATTGCAAGCTCATCAGACAGACACTCGGTGTCCACGCAAGGTCATGATGAACGCCACCACATGGCGGTCGTTGTCCAAGTCGGAACAAGAGGCATGGGATAATATCTCCGAGCAGAGCAAGAAGAGCATTCTTGACTACACGGCTGACCTAGCTGTTCAACGTAGTCACCACAACTCTGGGCAACCACGCCCATCCCGCTCAGTCAACTCCACGATCTCCTTCGACGATGGGCAGCACCACGCCTGAGCAGGCAACCTAGAGGTTCCTCGCACCAAACCAAGTCCAACAAGACAGGACAGCTGACCTATTGCAGTCGCCGTGCAACAAGAGCATTCAACGCACGTCCTTCGCCTGGTGATATCGCTCCGTCCTTATCACAGCCGACCAATACGGCTTCACGCGAGGTACGAAGTCCACGAGGTTGATCGCTCTCCTACGAGTCCTACTCCCAGAGATTTTGTTAAGCGAGCCAGAGATTGACCTGATTGGCAACCCTTCGATATATTTTTCTGATGAATCCGATGACAGCCTAAACACAAAACTCTCGTGGCAATACGACGGCAACCAGTGGACCTCCTCGACGTACCCAACGAAGCGGATCCTCCAATGCCCGCACTCGATGATGGAGAAACAATCCTTCCTTCCGATGATCCAGGCTTTCTCACAGTTTGCTTACGGTACCTCCCAATACGAGGCTATTGATACGAATACCCAACAGCAAATCCAAGAGGATCATGAAGGGTACCACACCTTCGAACCGCAAGTTCTGTGCGATGAACCCTTCGACCTCTGGACACGTCGGCGCATCTCCTCAGCCATGGAAGCACAGCTAGAACCTACGACACCTCCTGTGATTGGCACACTCATGGCTCCACCATACCATCAGATTCAGCAACCTGGAGATACACTCTTGCTTCGTCAACGCCAAGCTGCCACCAAGCTTGAGCAACAGTTCTTGGCCAATCTTACAGCGGAAGAAGTACCCGTCACAGAAGCACCTATTGCGGAGATACCCGCTGTTGATCCGGATTCGCTAGCGCTCGATATTTCCCAACTCCAACTCGATCCTTCTTCTGACGTTGGAGCCGATATCGACACTGACCTCAGTTTCGCGACACCAAACGAGGCTGACTTCCCGGAAGACCCATCCATGCGCCACATCAAAGGCACCCATGGAATCCGCAAGGCTGTCCGACAACGCCGAGTGCTCAGACAGACTCCTGCTGCGCTCGCACCTGCAACAGCAACGGCATCCTCTGCCGCGGTCCCTACAACCACGCCGGTCTCCGACGGCACTCCAGATTCCTCTGGGTTTGTTACTGTCACCTCTTCCAAATCTCGAGGCCGAAAGGGCAAGACCAAAAAGAAGGAACCGTCCAAGACGACCACAGGCACCCTTGGATCAATCTGCAACCTCATGTCACCGCCCGGTTACAGACAGGACCTGCTCTCATCCAGCTCATCTGAATCCAGGAGCTCCGACAGTTCCTACCGCCCCTCCGATGTATCACAACAGTATCGCACTGGAGCTGCATCCAACTCCCTCGCTGCTCTTCAAGACTCCGACGCAGAGCAGGATTTTCATCAGGCCGAAACACACTAAACCAATGTGGTCCACAGGCCTCTTGACAAACGGCTATTGCCATACCTTTCGGGTACACTGTCACGCCACTCCCTCGGCGGTACCTCCCGATCCAGATGACAACACTCGTTCTATATTACGATACGCAGTTCAGACCACTGTGATTCGACATAAGAACGATCGCGGTTCCCTTTTTGATAGGGGAGCCAACGGTGGGATCCTTGGTAAGGATTCTCGCGTCATGTTTACACACCAACAACAGGTTGATGTCACTGTCATCGACAACCATGATATGAACGGTCTGAAGATCGTCGATGGAGTTGGTTAAGTCACCTCGCACCGCGGTCCCTTCATCGTTGTGCTACGACAAAATGCCTACCATGGTATCAAACGTACCATCCATGCATCGGTTCAGATCGAGCACTACAAGAAACGAGGTCGATGAATCGATCCCATCCTATGTTGGGGCAGACAATGCATCCACAGCCAACGATGGCTTCATCATTCCTCTGGATATTGTCAATGGACTCCCGTACATGCGAATGTGCCCTCCTTCCGACAATGAACTTACAACACTCACCCATGTCATTCTGACATCTGGCGAGTTATGGGATCCCAAAGTCCTCGACTTCAGACACAGTGATCACGACGACTGGTACAATCGTATCAAACTCGAAGATGATGCACCACCCAACTATGCTTTCGATTCACAAGGGCATTACAAACACCGTGAACCGCATCATGCACCCACAGTTGAAGCAATCACTCCACTAGACGAGAATCCACTGAGCATCAACCATGCTACCTTTCTCGAAGCCTACAGATTGTCTGCAACCTCAACAAACCGTGCATCCTTGCAGAATCCGCCTATTCTGCATTTGATACTGATACCATCCCGTCTAAAGACAACATCACTAACCCAGCC